>JABFAK010000095.1:0-15440 GCA_013266265.1 Fusarium sp. NRRL 66182 | reverse complement strand
ATAAATAAAAAATAAATAAGAAATAAATGAAAAATAAATGAAAAATAAATAAAAAATGAATAATAACTAAAAAATAGACTCTACATAGCCGCTCGGCATGCAGATACGGGATTATCACCTGATGTTCTTTGAAGAACGGTAGCTGACGGAACACGACCGTGTTGATGGCGACCCACCAACTCACGGTAATACAAGGACTGACAATATATGGTGGAAGCTGACATTCGATCATGTAGTTCAATGACCCAATATCACTTGCCGAGTTGTAGATCAGATTCATATAGCGTCTCTCGCAATGCATCAGCTATCTGGGGTTACATTCATCTTGGCCCATGTAAAACCATATCTTGGCGTAATCATAATTCAGAACACAGCCAGCGTTCCTCTCGTTGTCATTGACATTTTAGAAAACCACCGCTCGTCTGAAGACATTACTCAACCCCTCATCGTCCAGCATTTGTGTCCCATTGTAGAACACGTCTTTCACAAGCCATGCCGCCAGTTGCCAGGTATAACGCAACAGATACTCACGGAAGTCCATGTGGAGGTCATGGTCTAGTCGCCGGAGATAGAGAGCATCTTGAACTCTCCAACGGTCGTTGTGTAGCGGTGCAAGCGAGCGTTTGGTGCCATCTCTAGTTATTGCCAAGTATGTTGTTTGAATGACAAGACTCGGACGGAACAGCATCACGCTGTTGACAACGAGATGGTGACAGTTTGGTGAACTTTGACACATCTGGTGGCTGCGATGCTGATCTGGAAAGGCTGAGTCAATGTCAGTAATATTTGTGTTGGAGATTAATAGATGATTCACGTACCGCAGACAAAGCCAATGTATGTCTGCCGAGCCAATCCTGGTGCGCTCCAAACGGGCTTGATAGAGGAGGCAGAATCCGGATGGTGTAGTAAAGCCCAAAACATATGGGCTGTGAGTTTGTGCCCACCGCAGATCCAGTTGACCATACACCGTGCTCGCTCCATGTAGTTGAGAAGATCCTTTGGCAGCAAGGTAGGAAACGAATACCGCCACTGGTGCGATGACGGACAAGGCATATTGCTATCTCCAGTTCCTTGGGCTTCCGCTTGGGCTCGGTTTGCATCGGGGATGGACTGTAGGATACCCGCTGCAGTATGTTCGGAGGTCGTGTTCGGAACGCCCCTCATTCTCCATGTCGAACTCTGACCGTGGCCTCGATGATTTACCCGAGCCTCAGCGAGCCGGATGTTGAAACGCCGAATACTCGGACTCTCTGCCATCTGCGTAGACTCAGCCGATCCTGGACTTGGAGGTATAATTGGTGTGGTAAGTCTACGACGCTTCTCAAGGACGTCCCTCAAGGGCCGGTCTGAATCCTCGCTGTCGTCATCGGCTGCACGCTTTCGCTGTCCGAGGTCCATGACAAACAGAGAAGAGAAGACCCGTTGTGATGGTGAAGGAAGTCACTGTGAGAAGGAGAGTTGACCGAGTTGAACGGGTGAGAGAGAGAACACTGAGGACCACAGAGGTTACATGTTGTTTTTCTTCAAGGGTAGCTCTACTGACTTGAACACATCACAATTCACAGCGAAGTGGGCAACAGCAACGGCAACAAAGGTTTGAACACAGCTACATGTTTGATCCGCCGGTTTGTGAATCGCCATCTGGTCCAAACTTTTTATGCAGCCTGCCGTTATCTCAATGACCCGCGGTGCAGCCGGGCATGTCGTCCGCCTATGGTTACCACTCGGGTGGAATCCCGTACTTGATTTACGGATACCTGCGTGGACAAATTGTGAGCCCACCGCCCTGGTAAGCAACTGACCGGGATGTGACATGTTTGTTCGACTGGGTACCAGGATCCATGGATCTAGGACGCTAAGATGGACCGTTTGAACGTGACCGACGTGACCCAAGATTGGTAGCAGTTCATCCCCATACATGGCGACTTGGAAATGACGCTGCGGCTATGGAAAAATATTGCCCATGTAATTCCTCAAGCATCGCTAGTCAAACGTGTTCGCCGGCCCATCGGGTGTTGGTGGTTGTGTGTGAATCACATCGCCACCGTGCAAAGATTCAACAGCCTGATCAATATTTCGCGAATTCGCCCAAATCCAGTTTCTGTGGACTTGCCATGATTACATTGACTGCTGGAGAGGTCGGTCCAATAAGACTGATCACAGCGAGCGGACAGCCACTCCGTACGTCGGTTCGTATCTTGCAAATGCGCAGGTATATGTTCCTGGGCCAAACCATTGTCAACGGCCAGATTGCCACGACCCAGATGGCGGATCTCCTCCAGATTCTCGACAAGAAACATTTCTGTTCATGTACGAGAACAGCCCATGAGATGACAAGTTGTCGGAATAACCTGTAGTCAACGGTTTTCGCAGAGGTATCTTCAGACGGATGTACTCACCAGTCCTCTCAGGACCGCAAAACATGTCCATCCATAGACCCGCATCGTCGAGATCCAGCTTTGGACCGCAAGATGGCAGAGTTCAAAGCGGAAGAGACGGTTCATGACTAAAATAGAAACTGTCCACCCCACCTAGCATTAGGGCTTCGGAGAGACTGATGTGATGGTATTGTTCGAGGATGGGGAGGGTGGCGCGTTCGAAAGGTGGTTGGATGTAGATCTTTTCTGTGTCGGTTGTCGGTGGCCAGGGGGTGGTGAGGACGGTGATGAGGTTGTAGAAGAGGTTGTTATTATCACGCCAAAGTTGGCCAGGACGAAGGACTGGTCGGGCGTTTGGCCGTGGTGATTGTGGACGAGGTGAAGACGGGGAATCGTCATCCGAATTCCAGGGTGCCAGTAATCATTATAGAAGCAAAGATTCACCCCAACGCGTTGAGATCCTCATCACTCTCAGCATGCTCAGTCAGCTGTGGATGAGGCTGCACTCTTATTGTCAGCAACGTGAAGCCTTGTGTGCTATCGTGTTCGGCAGCAAAAGATGGCATCGATGGGAGAGAATGTGAGGACACGGTGGCATTCATCCAGCACAGTTCAGTCCTTCTGATCTGGCTGGGGAGGGTGATACTGAGCGACCACTGGTAGAAGTTGTTGAATGGCTCATGGAAGGAGATATGGAATGACGAACTTGACGAACTGTCGAGGCTGTTGAACGGGATGATGCTGATGGGACTGAGTACAAGCGTGAGCCAGTCTAGTACCGAGATGCTGAGGATGGCGCTGTGCTGGACCGTTGTCAAGTTGAGCTCGCAGGCGGCGCACCAGACATGTACGTTTCCCGGCTTTGGCTTTTCAATCGCTGTCCTGAGTATCCCTTCTCACCGCCAGCCTGTCCTCGCCATCAGGAATATGATACGGATTGCCGTTCCACTCTGGCCGCAGCCACTGGAGCGAGTATGGCCACTTCCAGACAGCTTCACCCACATCTACTGTCGGTACAAGTATGTCGATATGGGGTTTGAAAGAAAGCCCTTGTTCCAGAGAAACATGTCAGGATAGCATCTGCGTCTCATACTTGGCGGTGAGGAGGTTTCCGTCGTTGATGATCCAAGGATACGTGTGGTTGGCTCCAGCTTGTGTAGCGCACAATACGAGGTGCCTGACGCCAATGCGTGATTGTATTCACAGGTTACAGGGATGTACCAACACAGTCTGGTTGTACTCTCCACTATCAGAGAATGATTGGCTCTTGAAAATGGGGAGTGGGTGATTGGTTAACGCTCAGCTACGTATGTTCCCTCGGCGTCGTGAAGATCACTCCCGATATCAAGCTCCGTAACGATAAAGAGCTTTGTAACCACCTTTGGAGTATAAGTGGCCTGGACGTCAAGTACGATCATCGCTTCGGATCCGTTCTTCGCAGTGAGTATCTCTATATTCTCACTCTGGACGGCGTCTGGCTGACAGAGGACAGCAAAGTATGCGGACCGCGCTCAGGCTCTTCTCGATGAATTGAAAAGATGGGGTGTATTTATTTGCGGCGGCGCTGGACGACGTGTGTATCATTGGGATACAACTATCATCCAGAAGCATTTCAACTCGGAACACGACGTTAAGCGCTGGATCGAGAGTCATCGCCAGCAAGCTCGAGCTGCCCACAAGACTCGTACTCCCCACCATACACCCCGTGTGTCTTGGGTTGAAGATGCCAGTACTTCTTCCCCCCTTCGTCGCTCATACCGCCCCTCTCCAATCGCTCTCCCAGATCATCGCGGCCCAATGACGCCTACAGCACCACGCAGCCTCAACATGGACTCGCCATTGTTGGCCTCCCCAGCCACGCCAACAAGCCCAACTCTGCAAGTGCAGTTCAGTTGGTGGATGATTGGATGACGGGAGAAGAGGCCGTGGATGAGATGATGAAAAAGATGAATCTGTCGCCAGCGAGTCTACCTCCCACCCCACGTTCTGCCCATCCTATGTTTGGAATAAATAATAGTCCCCAGACTCCTTCCAGATACTCTATGCATCTAACTCCCGTTGCCCCCATTTCATTCAAACTTTCCCCGTCTCCTGCTCTTTCGCAGTCAAGCCCAAGTATGCCCACTGCATCTCCACCAGCACCCACGTTCCCTCAGCTTCAATCTACACCCAACCTTATATCGGAAGCAAATGGGAATATTACGGGGGCTAGTGACCCAGCACGCTCGCATCCTTTTACTTGGACGGGTTTTGCTGCGCAGCAGAGTCTGACCATGCCACAGCCGTCAAAGGAGCTGGCCAATAAACCTCCAGCTCACACCCTTACAGGGAGCGCACTCCTGCGTGGAGCCGTCATGCAAGTCCCACCGCCTGTTGGTCGTGAGGATGCTCCCTTGAATAAGAGACTCCTTGATCAATTCCAGCGCACAAACATGGAGTCTACCCAACCTTCTCCAGCCCCGTCCACTCCTTGGCTCAAAAGACAGCCAAAGTTTCACTTTGGTCTTGCGCCCATAGGGGGTTATCAGCAGCCCAGTGTTTCAGACGAGGTGGTAAACAACGAGGATGTTGACATGTCTGGCTGATCGTATTTGATTTCTCGGGTTCGGACGTTGGATGATGCTGAGGCTATGTCTAATACAGCTCATAGGTCGGCTGACACCAACCCCTTGCTGCTGTGCTGTTTAGGTGCACCTGAGAAACCCTGTCTCGTGCTGGGTTGAGTGTGACTGCTACAGGGGGGATATCATATGAATTTTCAACCTTCCTATGCAAAGCAATGGCGTTGGGCTGATGGAGTAGATGCGTGCACAGGTCACTGAGTGGGTAATCCATATCAACGGTGGTTGAGGATGGGGTGGTCGGCGCAGCGGACTTAGCATTAGTAACGAGAAAGCTAAGAATAAAGCGGAAGGTAAATAGATGATTGTAGCAACTTCCTTTCCCAGTCTCCTCTTGATCAAAATCGCATCTTGCCATTGCCTCGCAATCATGTTCAAGTGTTGTCGTATTGTGTCTGGCTTATACCGTTGCTTGACGGTTTTTGTGAAACGTTGCACGTCGGTCTTCAGATTGGAGTGCTTGTCGTAGGTTGTTGTGCGACTTTGATTGTAGTACTTACGAGATGACTTATTCAAGGTCGCAGATGTGACTGCATAGAAGGCGGATGGTCACCATGGCATGTGTAAGTTGCACATTGACGGTGGACCTTAAACTCGGATACTTGGTTTGTCCGGACCTTGGGGTCTTTCTTGGACAGCAGGTAGAGATCAGAGACCGGAAACAAGTATATAGAAGAAGAATCTTCCCAACCGGCCGTGAAATAGTATAAACCTCCAACACTGATAACAAAATACGACAATCAAATTACGTATTCACGCTATGGCTAGTTCGGCTACTCATACGGCCATTAGAGACATCTGAAAACTATCTACTCTTTTGAGCTCCCAGGATCCCGCCATACAACACGCAACAAATCCCTCAATTTGCAGAGCATCTGGGGTTGTAGGGCAAGGCGCTTTCGACAGTCAGTGGGCCAGAAGAACTAACACGGGGCTAACATAAAGCCAACATGAAGGTAACATAGGGGCAACATAGGATCGACGTAAGGTTAAGATAGGGTCTTTTCAGTTTTCCCCAACCCTTCTCAAGGGTGGTGCGGGAAAGAAACTCTAGATTCTCGGGAACGGGGGTAGCAGATCTCCGTAGAGGGGAAGCAGGGTGGCTGTACCAGCTGCACGGAGCTTCTTCTGAACAGGCTGTGATGATGACACCACTTCATTACCCACAGAGCGACGACTGTTTGGCTTTTCTGTAACGGCGGATGAGGCTTTGTCCAAGACATCATACAAGTCTCCTTCAGAAAAGGAACAACCGAGTCGTATCTCCAAGCGGCTGAAGGATGGCCCTTTGAAAGCGATACCAGCTATGATGAATATGAGGAAGATGAAGAGCGCTGGAAATGCTCTACGTGGGAGATGGTCCAGCGCACCTTGCTACGCACTCGGCAGTTTCAAGGTATCTCATTGAGGCACCAGTGGCCCGTGGAGAGACGATGGACGTACAGCCCTGCATTTTGCTGCAGAGATCGAAGAGGATAAGACAACGATCCAGGCTCTTGTGAGTTCCGGGGCCAATATTTAGGCCAAGGACGAGCAAGTAAATGCCCCTGTAGCTGGTGCTGTTACCTACAGAAGCTTTGCCTTGTTGAAGCTGTTATTAGACGGCGGGGCCATGTGCTGATGCCCGAGAATTATTTGAGAACTCTCCAGCTCATGGTATTCCGTAAATTCTTCCCCTACCAGTAATTCGGATTTTATAGGGTAATCCACGATCACACCGCTCAGCCACACGAATCATCCGGATCAGCCACAGCCGCCACAAGACAGTCAGGGCCGACGCAGCTTGGCTTATAGACACATCGCTTCCATTGGTGACGGACCCTGACGAGAAAAACAAGAATGAGAGAGCTCAAGGGAATAAGAAGCGTAGTCAAGCTGTATAAGATTGACAACATCTATATCAAGAACGCAGATTAACATCAAAACACTCAAGATTGACATTACTCCCACCAGGAGAGAGCTGCATGCATAGCCGAAAACCAAGCCGGACTGTCTTGCAGTTAAGCTTTGCGTGAACTGCATCTGGGATCGTCTGATTGATGGTGTGGGTGAATGACTTGAGAGAGGATGGTTCAATGACGATGCAGATGTGCGAACGGTGGGCAAAGCACTTGAAATATATCGGAAGGCATAGTTTGAAGAGAGCGCATGATGTTTCGGAGGAAAACCGCATGTCAAGTGTTATGTCGTGGCGCGGCGGGTCGGGTTCTGCGATGTGATGTAGTTCCTGCTCCCATTCCCATTCGATGGCGGCGGGGATGCACTGGGCCATGTCCTGACTTGAGGAAGATGACATTTCTGCAACGAGGGTTCATTAATACCACGGGAAGCAGGGGGCTTACCTGAGTTGCACGAGCAAAGAGTACCAGTTTCGCTGACAGGCAACCTACCTGGTCTCCAGAGAATCTGCAAGCCCAAGCAAGTCCCTTCCACAGGTCCCGGTTCTTCCAAGAAAGGAGGCAGCGAGCGAGCGCGCTCGTTTAGTGGGTAGAAGTCGGCATTTAATGACCTGCGGCGCGAGATGCCGGGTCTTTGGACGCGTTCCTGCTAGCGGCGTGGCGTAATAAAGGGACGGGCTATATGAAGAGGCGATAGAGGACTGTGTGGCGCATCTTTTCGTATCGTTTGTCATATCATTTGTCGTCTCGTCGAAGTCGTCTCTTGCTCGTTGTGCGTTGGAGGTTGGAGGTTGGAGGTTGGAGAGGGAGAAACAGAAACGGCGAGATTGAGAGAGTGGAGTGGGATCCCTGCTCACGTGCCATCTTATCTTTCCTATCTTGGCCTAGTGGTGTGGCAGTCACCCAGAGCAGTCACCCAGAGAGCCGTACGCCTAAGCAAGCATGCATTCTCTTGTCCAACTGTTCAAGCATCGGTTCGCCGCGAAAATACAAACTCGCATTGTCTCCCTCATCAAGGCAATGCCCTTGTTTCCCCTCTCATTTTGTTCCCTCAACTGTGAACAGACAAAATCCTTGTGCCCAAAACGGAACCATCATTTTGATCGGGGTTGGGGCCGGATAAACTCAAATCCGCTTCGTCATCATTCTGCAGGACCGTGCACGACCTCTCGTGGGTCATCAATTCAAACGAACTTTACCTGAATAAACATGTTCGACTACTCACTCTTTCAGGCTGCAGTTCACGGTATAGAGGAGATTCATACCATGTCTGACTTTTATACTGATTTTCGAATAAACGATTTGCGCTCTCAACCTCACTCGCCGTCAGTCCCACGGACTGGACTTGTGATTTTCCATTTGCACATATTCAATCGAGTTCTCCAAGTGATTACAAAACGACGTCGGTTGATGACCCTGTAAAAATATGTTCCCAAATGTAGATGATCAGTTTAGTATCGCTACTGCGGCATCACCAACCCATCATCTCGAGTCGAGACAAAAGCCCGGCGGAGACGGAAGCGACGAGAATAACGATTCATGGTAACTGCCCTCTCGCAGGCTGGCTCTGATCCCACACCAAAGGCGAAACTGCCGATTGGCGATATCCCTCGCCTGATTTTGCGCATGAGATCCTTGAACGCGCTGTTCTTTGTCGCGTCGGAGGAGAAGGAGAAGGAGAATCGTTATGGAATGTAAAAGTTGATGTACCAATACTGTAGTAAACTTTCCCCTCTCGCCTACAGTTTGACCTCTTGCAGTTCCGATACTGGTACGTTCACCCGCTGTTAGTCACCCTAGACAGTTACAAAGTAAGAGAATGGGGTCCGGAGCGTGGTGCAATAAAATAATACTGACTCTGGTTGATATGGTTCTCTCCGTAATGGATTAATAGGATGAATCTGATGATAAAGCTTTGAGAAGACGAATTCAGACGAGCATGACAAGACTTGCAGCATCTTAGGGGCAACGTCCGACCATGTGCAGAAGGCATTGGGATTTCAAAAGACCTTTCCGAGCTAGCCTCTGCCGCTCCTTAGACAGCCGACGATGACGCTCTTTTTCAGGCAGCAGGGTTCGGTTAAGTGATTGATAAAGATGAATTGTATAAGGAGACATGCTCAAATAACACAACACCGTAATATCCTTCGGATACTTCTTAAATAATATAGTAAGTTTCTTTCATCGCCTCTATTATATAGAGTATATCTAAGAAACTAAGAATTAATTTTTAATTTTTAATAGAGAAAAGTTTAGAAAGCTATTTACTATAAAGTCGTATTATGATGACACTTTAAGAAGATATTTTATTTTTAAGATATCTAGAGATAAGATTGGGAAAGAATTAGATACTTTGAAGAAAGCCGAGCGACTCGAGGCATGGATGAGTCATCTTATAATGGTAAGAGAGAAAGCAATTGTATATTACTACAAGATCACTGTGAAGGAGAAGGAGGAGGAGAAGAAAGTTTGAGATTTCCAGACATGCAGTAACTCTGTAACCCCTAAAGAAAAGTGATATGGCTGCAAAGCCTGATTGTAAATGAGGCTTTGGGTAAGTTGCAATATATATTTCTTGGAGGGAATGGAGATAACTCCCGGTATATAGCTAGTATCCCCTTGACAGTAGGGCAGACCATAATCTTAGATGTTGCCTTATACTTGCTGTTCGCCACGAGTTTCGTTAATTCTACTTAACTTTGATATTTTTGACTCTCACCCTAGGCGTGAACTAGAATTCCTTATAATATAGTAGCTGGCGGTAAGACTATGGTGTTCGTGATGCAGTCATATAGATATGCAGGCTCTTGATCTGTGGCCTCTAAAAGGAAGTAATATAGCTGCAGGATTTGATTGAGAATGAGGCTCTGGGGGTAAAAGTTAGAGAGATAAACGCTATATAAGGCGCTCTTATACCAAGAAATTTTATTATATTAGCTTTATATCTAATATATTTCTCTCTACTAATATAGATTTAGTAACTAGTAAGACTCTTTCTACTACTATATCTATATAATACTGACAGCCCTGATAACTCTCTATATTATTCTAGAACGATTTGTAGAGATAGTAGTCTAAGATCTTTAAAGTTAGTAGAATTAGGTGGTAATAGTAAAATCGAAGTTAGAGAGGCTAAGTAATATGCAGAGAATGTACTAACTTACTATGATGTTTAAGGGGATAAATAGGATATAGAGAGCGTGACTATAATTAGCAAAGAGCCTGATTATATGGAGGCCAGTCGGGATGCAGAGGATATATTAACTTGCCACGATATATATAAGAATTTTCAGTTTGCAAAGGGCGAATAGGATGTAAAGTGCATGATAATAATTAGCAGCGAACCCTAACCTGATTTAATAGAGGCCGATGAGAATGTAGTAACGATTTGTCTTGAGGTCTAAAACAGAGCTGAGAATACTTGTGCATATTGAGATTAGATGGTTATTAGAATGAAGTGCTGAGGGTTTCTTGGTGCTCGGCCTGTTTTTTGTAAGCTTGTATGGTCTCGAAGAACCTGATGCTACTGCGTTCTTAGTTGTGCCCTTTTCGATGTTTAAAAAGAGACTAGGGTTTCTTAAACATCATTCATTAAGAGAGCAATCGGTCCAACCAAGAGTGTTTACAAACAAATTCCTGTCTCTTTCTTTGTTTACCAAATAGAGTAAGAGGAGCAAACTAAATCGAGAGTTCTCCTAATTTATATAATGCAGAAGTTTATAGCTAACCCTCCTATGCGGCCTGGGAGATTATCCTCTGAGATTGAGGCTCCTCTATGCCGTGATTCTCCCTACTATCTGTTAGGTTTGTTTTCCATTTGCAAAGAGAATTGTACTTTATAATAACTGATTAATTCCCCGATTTGATCTACTGAGTATGGCGAAAATCAAGCTAGCAGCCATGGTGGATCGCGATCGGCCTCTCTCACGGGATTGATCAACAGCCTGCCAGGTGTTGGAGCTGAAGTGCCACTTGGTGCTACACCTCACAAGTTCAGTTGGCTTGTCTTCCGTCTCGCCGTTGCAAGATGCATTTCCCGCGTCCGTGCTGAGATGCTTTGTGCTGGCATCTTGTCGCTTGGCGGCGGGGATCGGACCGTCCTCATAATGGGCAGCGCGTTTGAGACGGAGACGTGCGCTTGACAACTTGGGGCGTGTCGGGCATGTTGTTGTTGTTGTCAACGGCGCATGAATCCGAAGGGTCGGCGACCTTGAGCTGAGGCCTGGAAGGGTTTCTTCTAACAGCACAACGGTAGAGATATTCTGTCAACTCGGCCAAGCCAGAGTGTTTGATACTGATGACGGACGTAAGGCCCTTAAGAAGTGTGAAACTCCATGACTTGGGTGGAAAGTCTTATAGCCATTGCCAGGGCCAGAGGCCTGTTGCAGTGCGAATGCGGTATGCAGCGCGTGCGAGGCGTGCGTTGTTTTTATTATCCGAGGAAGAAAGGTCGAGAGCTATGATGATGTCGTGGTCCGTCATGACTGGTGTGGAGCGGCTGGGAGACGATGCATTGTCCAGGTTGGTAGAAGCCATGCCAAGCAGATCAAAGAGCGCGCGCTCAGTCCACGGGGTATTCTAGGTGGTATCCCGCGCGATCGGATTATGGAAGAGGTGATGTCGCAGTCTGTGCGATGTGGTGACCAAGGAAGGCCTATTAACCAGAATACATTCCGGTTACGCGCTCGACTATACTAAGACAGGCTCTTGATTACCCGATCGGTCGATCATAAGTAACTATACATATATAGCTGGGTCTTCTATCTCCTGCTCTTGTCTTTCGCTTCAGATTCGACTCAATGTGATTATCTGAGCGAAACACCACAATTGATTGTAATCGACGTATTCGATCGGACAACGGCAGGCAGCCTTGTTGTCTAAACGTGAATGATATGAAGAATCGACAGATGCCTCATCGGCATTCCTCGTCTCTCCTTGTGAGCGACTCGCCCGACAGACAGCATTCACTCTTGCACTGAAATTGACGACAATTGACGAGTAAGCATGCTGCAGGCTTTTCTCGCCATTAGTCGTAACTTACAGCTGGCTTTAGATCGAAGAAACTTGCAAGTGCTTTATCGACGGCCTTCTCTGCCTTTCACCATATTGCCGTCACGAACGTCCCAATGTCATCCTGGGGCAAGGAAATATGAAGATAACGCTTCGGGAACTCTGGAGGAGGCTCTCGAGAGTGACAAGACTACCCTGACAAGGTGGGCGTCCTCTCATTGGCGAGGTCGACAACTACTAGGGGCTCAGATTATCCGCACTCGATGGAAGATTAGTGTATTGAAGATCTAACGCGGGCCTAGAACGTAATTGTAAGAATCAATAAGCTTCCTGAAGAATCTACCAGTCGCGAGGGGGTAGTCAGTCGTGGTGACGTTGCAAGACACATTATCATAACGACAATTACTAAGCGGCTCGAGCCCCCTACCAGGCTACCCCCAAGCGTCTTTAGTCATTCTGGTAGATTTGAGACCCTACAAGTCCCTGACAGTAGGAGCTAGGACAATTAATTGTATTTTGAACTAAGGATACCGAGTTCATAACATTGTATAAAGTGTTCAGATAGTTCAACTAACTCTGCCCCTCTACCCCTCTTTTGCAGACTACTCCAGACTAGGCGGTAAAGATATGTCGCACTTCTTACGACCTATTCTTAATTCGTTGTTGGTGAGGCAAAAGAGGGACATGCCACTGAGTGAGCCTATAGTTATTCTGCCAGTGCCAATATCAATAGCTATTTCTTTACCAGCCAGGTCTAAATCTATCAAGACTGATTAGGCTGTTATTTTCAAAATAGTCGACTATGCATTCACTGGTTCTCGACACACCAAGGAATGTAATCTGGGAGAAGAACCGACCAGAGGACTCACCAACAAGGGTTTCATAACCAGCTAGAGACTGCGACGCCCGCACTGAAACCCAGGTTTAAGTATGTTCAAGCTCCTCTTTCGACGGTCGAGATTTCTCTCCATCTATAACATACCGAGCATACCTTCTTCAATCATGCAGACATCCCACTCAGAAGTTAATATTCCTTCTCACTTTCTATTCGTATCTCATTAGCCGAACCTGCCGGACTAGACTCAATCTGTCTGTTGGTACTCACGGCACTACTATGTCTCTTGTATTGCCTCTACAGATAGCAGCCATGGGATATAAAAGTACGCAATGCGAGGTTTCATAAGACACTGGCTTGCATTTCTATGTGAGCATATATTATAAGCGCGGGTAAAGGCCGCGCCAGAAAGTATTATAAAAGGACAGGGCCCGGTCTAGGCCCTAACTAGTCTTAAACTGTAAAATAAATACTACAAACCTTTACTATTTATAGACTTAATAATAATTATTATTAACTTACTAGTATATATTAATAGAAGGGTTTAACTTTTAATCCCTTTTAATATATTATTTTTAACAATATATAGATATACTGCGAGTAATTCTATAAAGACTAATATTTATTAGACCGAAAGTAAGCTCGAATCCTGGAATACCGTGATATAGTGCTGAGATATTATTATAGTACTATATATTCTTCCCCCGCTATGAGATATAAATAAACACATTAGCTTAATTAGTAGTTAGAGAACTAGGAATAAATAATATTAAACCTTCATCTTTAAACTAATACTATGTTTCAGGTAAACTGGCTGATAACTTATCCTCGCGCAATAACTTATATAAATACTCTTAGTTAAGGCAAACACACGATAGTCTGATCCTATAAGCGCGCCAACGAATACAGCTAAAGGAAAGACTATTAGATAACTAATAGCGAGCACGGACTGAACCAGCGATATTATATTAACGTCTTCTAGTAAAGCCTCGGCTCGGTAGTTAGGAGTGCAAGGATATTGATTAGTAGGACTAAGACCGAGAGTTTGGCATCTCGGATTGCTCTTTAAGCTAGAGAAAAACTCGGATTAGGACGTAATAAAGGCCGTAATTATTAAAACCTGAAACACAAGAGTAAAATAACATACTACTAGAGAAAACTTAATTATATTATATTAGTTACTTAAAATAAATAATTATATTACTTAAAGAATTATACTTTTATATTAATTATAATAAATATAAAGAAAATAATATTAATTTATATAATTATATTATATAAGAAACCTTAAAGTAATTTTTTTAACTTTTAAGACTCTATATAAGTAGCTATATTAGCTAGTATGTTCTTCTTTTTTAATTAGCTTTACTTAGCATACTCTCCTCCTTTCTAAATTATCTCCAAGTCTTCTCTAAATATCAACCGACACTATGAATCTCAAAGCACTTATTCTTATTGCCTTTCCGGCTGTTGCATCTGCCCTCCCAAAAGGTGAGGGTGACGTCATCGGAACATTCAGCATAGATAGCACAGACAGTCAGCCAATTAAAGTGCGCTGGTTGGACACTCCGGATATTTCAGGTAAGTTAATAGCGTTAGGTGCCCTGCTAGTCAAACAGATTGTCTAATTAAAATGAAACTTAGGCCGGAGTCTTGTTAAAAGATCTGTTCTGTCCCAATCCGTTTGTACGCATATTGGCGCTGCTACTGGCAAAGATCTCCATTGGCAAAGTGGAATATGCACTGATAAAGTCAATTACATTATTAACTGCGCGCCTGCGGATAACCAAGATGCTGGAACGACTCATCCTGGGACCTGCCCCGCAGGTCAGGATTGCTTCCAGTTAGAACAAGTTGGCAACTATTGGGGTTGGCTGGAACCTGACGTCGTTTGCGTCAAATCCGGCACTGTTTTCGATGCGGCAGATGTCAAGACGGCCACACACGTAAATGGCAAGGTTGTCACGCGTGCGGGACAGCCAAATGGAAAAGCAAGGCTCATTCGACTCAAGGCGCAGGTTTACCAGCGGGACGGGCACTATGGACAAACTTCGAGAATGGGCTTTTTCGTCAATGGCATGGAGCAATACGGCATTAATAATGTGGCAAGTATGGGACCGACGTGGAACTTCGACCCTGCTAAGCACCAGAGCTTTAGCTTCTTTTTCACTCCAGGACCTAAGGCATTTCGCATTCAAGGCACAATTAACTTGGCGTAATTCTGTTCAGCTTTATTGCCACAAGGTTATGTGAAGAGGGAAGGCTATTGAGGGTGAGCTCAGATTAGGATAAGTAGCTTGGCATGTTGAGATATGTAATGCAAGGCTGAAAAGAGAAATTAAGTATCTGCGCGGCTAGGTTTTCTCTAATTTCCAATCTATTTTATTCTTAGAGTTTCCCAGTAAGTAACGATATATATTATATAAAGTTTAGGAGCAGTTAGTACTAGGTATTAACGGCAATTAGTAGTCTCCTACTATGTATAGTTATAGTAGTAGTATAACAGGAGATAATAAAACCAGCCCGTGCATTATAGTAGTCCTGTCGGCCGGCTAATAGGCCGATAGGTATAAAGGAAGGGCCTAAAAGTTTTATCCTATTATAAAGACCTATTAAACCCGCTAAAGTGTGTTTAATACTTTATTTATAGGAAAAGCACCTTATTACTTAAGTAAGAAAAGTTACTTAATATATTTAG
>JABFAK010000094.1:0-62130 GCA_013266265.1 Fusarium sp. NRRL 66182 | reverse complement strand
ACTTTCATGTGCTGATCATGAACATCACTACTGTAGTAACGATTTATTGTGCTTTTATAGGGACGGACGTTTGATGCTGTTTTTTTTTAATGGACAGGCAGATGTCTAGACAGGCCCTTTCCTATCTATACCTTGCTATATTTCGGGAAGGATGATGGTTTAAAAGTACCTGATCTGACCATACCTAGGCATGCATATAAAGAAAGCCCATGATGCCTGGCCTATTATTGTCATTGTTTTCCCCATGCCCGTGGGGTTGGTTCCTCAACAAGCAGTCTTATTATTACACCTCATCTGTAGGCCTGGTCACACTCTGCATAAGATGAGTTAAATAATACAGTACCTACCACTACCTGTACCTGTCTAACGTTAGGTAGTAGTAGGTAGCCAGTCCCAGTTATAGCTGCACCTCGGGCTCTTGCTCCATTGAATCGAATCGATCGAACTGCTTGCTCTCAATTTCCCTCGTCCATAGTCTAGGTGCATAAAGCCTCCCATTCCCCCACAGTTGTTGCTCCCTCACTTTCTGACTCTTTCTTCACTTCAGTCTCTTTGCTCCACCACATTATTCGCCGTCTTCTTCTCTCCAATTCCCTTTCGAACTTGTAGTTACTTACTCCCTTCTCCTCTAGGCCTTTCACTACCACAATCCATCAACATGCCTCAGGTACGTTCCCTATGCAAGCTCTATAATACCCACCCGCCTATCATGCCAAACCAACACTCAATCCTAGATCACCACTCTCCTGTTCGACTGCGACAACACCCTCGTCCTCTCCGAGGAGCTCGCCTTCGAGGCCTGCGCCGGCCTCATCAATGAGATCTGCGAGGCTCGTCAGGCCAAGCTCCACTTCACCGGCGAGACCCTCATCAAGGAATTCGTCGGCCAGAACTTTCGTGGCATGCTCACCACTCTCAAGGAGAGGGACAACATCGACATTTCCCCCGAGGATCTCGAGACCTACGTTCGGAAGGAGGAGGACGCCGTCATCGCCAAGCTCAAGGAGTCTCTCAAGCCCTGCCCTGGCGTCGATGAGCAGCTCGAGAAGCTCGCCGCTTCCAACAAGTACAAGCTCTCCGTTGTCTCCTCCTCGGCTCTTCGTCGTGTTCGCGCCTCCATTGAGAAGGTCGGCCAGGACAAGTACTTCCAGGGTGATGTCGTCTTCTCCGCTGCCACAAGCCTGGAGAAGCCTACCAGCAAGCCTGACCCTGCCATCTACCTCCACGCTCTAGACAAGCTTGGAAAGAAGGCCGAGGAGGCCGTCGCTATCGAGGACAGCAAGAGCGGCACTCTTAGCGGCACTCGCGCTGGCATCAAGGTCATTGGTTATGTCGGTCCTTATGCTGAGGATAAGCAGCCCGAGATGGACAAGGTTTTGAGGGAGGCTGGTGCCGTGGTCATTATGCGTGACTGGTCCGAGTTCCCTGCTGCTCTGCAGAAGATTGAAGCGGGTGAGGTCTAGAGGGAATGAGTTTATGGTTGAGGAATACCCAAATCCCACATGTCAACGATAATGAAAAGAGATGGACATTAGATGATGAATCTAACTAATTTAATGTTGTGCAAAAGACACAAGGGGAGTACATTGAATGTCATACAAAACATAGGTAGGTAGGTGTCTCTAGTTTTAGATATGAGTCCTTATTGGTCAGGTAACACCACGGCAGTTGTCACATTTCTAAATCCATGAATATCTTGGTCAGTTTATAATCTCGTGCATCTCTTTATTATCTTCGCCAGTCCATCAGGACGCTATTTACACTTTGCAGCGTGGCCCGGCTAGGATTGGCCTCGGGATAAGCTGTCATGATGAACCCCAACCTTGACTTGATAAGTGTCTTTGTAAATGAGACTTTTGCTTCCCGGTCTCTGACTTTGCCCTCATCATCAAACAGATAGCATGATATTGCAAGAGCTGCTCCGACTGATAGGTCCCTCCCCGATCCGCATGCCACGACAATTCTCTGTCGAGAAGGTTCTGTGACTGAGGCAAGATAGTTGACTGCAAATTCACGCATCTCGGGCAATGCAGTGCGAAGATTTCGACTGGCTAGTTTGCTTTTGCCAAGGCCGGCTTGCATATAGGCCTTGGACTGGATCCACGAGTCCCTTGGTGTGGTATCTTGGGTTATAGCAATACGGCATTCTGTCGGGTTTGCGGGAAGGGGTAAGGCGCAGACAGCGATGTGTGGTGTGAGCTGTATCTGAGATCCTTCATCCTTCTTGCTAGCTGCGTGATCGTTGACGATTCTGGAGATGAGATCTGGTAGTTGGGCCTCTGGGGTCTCGAGAAGCTCATCGATATTCTCCCAGAACAAAGGCGCTGTGAGGCCATGCGCCCACATCTCAGTGTCGTCTGCCGCACCTTGAATGTACCCACCCTCGTCCATCTCACTTCCAACAACACGACGACTGGCCGTACAACAGATGACAGGGCGGAAGTCATCAAATATAGAGGCGGATTCCTCATCCGAAGGAAGGGTAGAGCCGGGAGTCACCCAGAATGGACGCAGTGGTTTGGTCAGGCATGTGGGTAAGTCAAGGTTGAGAGCTTTGAGTGAAGAAACAAAGTCGGGAATGAGGGCGTTTATCTGGGAGTGGGTTGTTGCAGGGAGATGAGCAGGGAGATGGAGGGTACCAGAGGATGGGTGGGAGGGGAGGAGAGTGAGGTTGAGAACCGTGCACCAGATGGGGATTGTGGATGATAGGGCGTCTGGCATTCCTATTTGAGTGAGTGAGTGAGTGTTGCGTTCCATCAGCTGTAATTATCGTGAGTGAATATTCTTACGCTTTCCACGACGAGTAGAATCAACAACTATGATACTATTGGCATATTAGCCTCTGCACACCAAGTACCTACAGCATAGTGAGGCAGTCGATTACATACCCATCATTCCTCTCAATCAGCTCAACCAAGTGAAAGTTCAGCCGTCTTGTACTAAACTTCCATGCTCTCTCATGGCCATCTGTGCTCTTGAAATACGCACTTGCACCCTTGTGCTCGGGTGGGATATACCAGCTCCCACAACGCTCGTTAGCAACGAGTGGTCGTGGACTATACGCGAGTGATATTTCATTTACAAAGTCTGCGTCGGTGTGAATGCTGTTCAAGCGGTTATGGATGGTGAGTGTGGTGCGCTTAAGTGAGGCCATGAGCTGAGACATGGAGAGTTGTTCATTTTGTGGGAAGATGAGCTCGGAGTAGTGCGGGTTGGGCATGATGGTAGATACTAATTGTATAGATAGAGTCTCTGACAAGTAGAAAATAGAGGCTTTAGAGTAAGAAACACAAGACCTAACATGAGGATATACAAGGTGTGGTGTTGAGTTTTTGGTGGAGCTCGAGAGTTCAGAAAGTATAGTGTTTTATCCACCCCGCATTGCACATACAGCAATTGTAGATCAACCACTTGATAAAATACAGATAACTAACTAGCAAAAGACTTGATGATTATTTTTGGCCGTGACATCTGGTATCTAATCCTTCTCTTACTTCCTAAACAAATTATTATTCCAGCCTCCACTTACCACCCTCAACCACAATCTTTACCTCCCTCTTCTCATCAATACTCCTTCGTCCAGCCTCAAGGATCGCCGTCGTGGCAATCGTGTTCTTGAGCGTAGGGAGAGGCTTCTTGTCAAGATCCTCGGCGGTGAGCTTCTTGGCGTTGACGGCGCGGCAGCCATCAACAAACTTCTCAATCGAGATGTAACCGTAGCCAGTCTGACCAGCAAAGTTGCCATCCTCATCAGGCGCATACTTCATGTAGAAGGGGTTGTACCACATAAGCTGGCCGACGGAGTCGTCGGCGACGTCGTAGCCTCGCTTGGCCTGGTCGACGCGGATCTCGCCATTGGCGGCAAGGTAGTGGAAGTACTGGTTCGAGTGAACACCGGCCTTCTGGGGGGCAGTCCACGAAGCCGTGTAGACTCCGACAGCGCGCTTGCTGGGGTCGCCGTTCCTGTTCCAGGTGACAAGCAGCGAGATGGTGTCTTCGGTGGCAGGGTCGCAGCCCAGGTCGACAGCGACACCCTTGGAAGACGAGGCAGAGACGCTCACGGGCACGTAGCCGCGCTCCTGAATCATCGAGTCGCAGATGTCGACGTGGTGGCTGTTGAGGTAGTAGGAAATGTCAGACTCCTTGCCAGCCCAAGCCTTGAAGGTCTCGAGCTGCGACTTGGGCTGGGACATGTAGCTGTAGAAGTAGTTGAAGTCGCCGAGCTTCTGGGCCTTTGCGCGGGCATCGGCGTAGGCAGGGTCGTAGCGCTTGTGGTGCTCGACATAGACGTAGACACCCTTTTGCTGAGCGAGGTCAATAAGCTCTTGGTGCTGCTCGAGGACCTTGACGGCGGGCTTGGTGATCATGACATGGATGCCACGCTCAATGGCGTACTTTGCGATGGGGAAGTGAGTAGGGTCAGGGGTGAAGATTGTGATGGCGTCGCCAGGCTTGAGGCCGTCGATTGCTGTCTTGTAAGCATCGGGGTCGACCTTGTCGTTTTCGGGGAATGAGTCGAACGAGGTGTCGAGGTTGTTGTATACTTGCTGGATGTTTTTGTTAAGATGTTCGCCTGAGACTGTTAGATGCCATCCGCAAGGGTTTATTTCATGCGAGTACTCACGGATAGCGGGAAACTTCTTGCCATTGACTCCAACCATGCCCAGCTTGTTGACCTTTTCGCGACGGCGCAGATCAAAGAGGCTGAGGCCGACAACACCAACTTTCTTGTCTGAGCCGGAGGCACCGCCACCGACAAAGCCAGTGGTGTACTCTCCAGTACCAATCTAGTAGTTTGTTAGACAACTGATGGGATATAATTGTTGCTGTGGTTATGGCTGTGGTTGTCTTACCATCAAGACGTTCAAGGGTTCCATTGTGGTGGAGGTGATTGCGGAGAGCGAGGGAGGGGTAGAAGTTATGATGAGGACAACGATAGAGTATATGGGTATAAAAGGAGGTGAAAATGGCCCAGCAAGGTAAGATCAAGCTATGTCAAGCTCGATGCTGTTGTAAAAGGGATATCTAGAGTTCAATCATGAGCTGGACATGAGGTTGAGTACCTCTTCTTATGAATGTTCGCTCATGTCTCCGGAGCTCTACACTAAGACGAGATTCAGCTGGGGAACGGTCGGGGTTCTCAGCGATGGTCATTGGAGGAAAAAAGACTCCCCGCCTCAAATCCCCCCAATCTCAGGCTACGGAGCTTTATTAATGGAGTCATGATACCGGGTAAAATCTCATTCATGTCTGATGCGCTCATGTGAGTGTGGGGAATCTACGATTTGGTGAATCCGGGGACGACAAGGTCAAGGAGAGTATAGTTGCAACAAGAAGAAGCTGGGCTTAACTAACCCCTTGAAGGGATTTGGATAATGGTACTGCTATAGCATGTATTATTAATTTGCTTGATATTACACACCATCTACGACGGATATTGAAACTTGAACTTGTCGAGGGGCGGGGAAGTTCCCCGCGTATGTTGGAGAGCCTATCGATAGTAGCGGCTATTGGCCTAGAGTAATCATGATAGACTCCGTATCAGAATATTGAACTAATGAGGCGAATATTCGTTAACCAAAACGACAAACGAGGAACCCATTCATCGCCATGCTGACAGACTCCCGATTTAATAAGCGCGCATCGGTTCGATAGAGCCACCTGAACCCCCAATGATGATGGATGGTAGGGGATGTGAGGGGTTAGAGGGGTTGAGGGAGGGGTCAGCGATCCGTCCCCCACTAACTAGATACCTGATAACCCCCACTCACAGTAATGGGCTAGGTACATACTGTATTTATCCCCGGCTGCAGTCATGGGTGCTCATAAGTTTGGAGGGCTTTGATGAATCTTGCGATTAAGCACTTCTGGTAGATACTTCACTATTTAGCTTGTCATTTGATTAATCAAGACCCAAATACATGTTTCAATCGCAAAAGTCGTTCCCCTCAGCTTTCGTCTCATAGTAGCCCCCGTGACTCTCTTAGAAGCACAACATCAAATCCCACCTACAGTACTGTACGACTTTGGGGGTACAGCCGCTGTAAATTCTCCGCCCACTCAGAGCCGAGTCCCCTACCCCCCATCAACACCATGTTCTTCATGCATCACCATCACCACCACTTACATGCATTCTTCGTACCTCACACGCCCAGTCCAGGCCGGCCACCTTCCGGGCAGTCTTCATCGAGAACAATCTGAGCCGCCCCGGGGTTGGCTCTGATTCGGCCATGCACTTTGCCTTTGAGACACGGCGTAGCGATCATTGTTAACTCGAGACTTACACGGGCTCTCCACCAACAAGAGGCTCCCATCTCGGCCGAGCATGGTACGCATGGATTCCCTAAGCAGCCTCCGTCTCATGCCCGTCCCGTACAGCCGGTTTCCCCACGTAGGGGCTAGTCCTAGCACAGTACAGTTATTTGTTTGCTGGGAAATGCATCTAGATACGGAACATCTCATGTCGCAGAACGCGTCTACCGGGCGTGGTTCGCTCTGGGATCGGAGGTGAAGTGCTGATCTCGCATCGTTATCTAACAGATCACCCCGGCAGCCAAAGATGGTAATCGACCAATTTGGCATCTTGTTGGCTATAGTATAGGCGGATTTGATTAGCAACCATCTACATTTCGTAGGTTGAATTGTCCTTGCTTTCAGGTGATATATCTGTCTCTCTCCTGCTTCTTCGTATGTTTTCACCAATTGGACCAAGTTTTGTATCCATCCATCAGCAACGTAGAACAGCCTCACCTCTACCGCTCTTCCAGCCGCTGCGCAATATCGCAATCATGGTAGAACCCAGAGATTTTTGGTGGTCCTCTCAGACTTGCATTGCATGCTGCTCCAATTGGGGGACCATCGAGCCAATACCCACGCGAGTCTTGGAGCACTTGACTTCCCGAGGAGAATCCACCCCCAAACACTAAGGGTAGGTTGTCGGCTCGACATGATGCCTTGAGCCTTGAGCTTTTCTTGGTTGCTTGACTATAAAGTCCCTCTTTTGTTTCGTTTTAACCCCCCAGACTTGCCGTGTTTGTGTTTTTGGTAAATCATCTGTGTGCTCGTCCATTCCCATCGCCTTGTCATCTCTCCCTGGCCATTCCACTACTATACCTAGCATCATGACTTCCTCCAACGGTGCCGCCAACGGCCAGAATGGCCATGCCGACACTCCTCGCTCGCTCCCCACCGGAATCTACGCCCCCGTCATGACCTTCTTCGACCCCGAGACCGAGGAGCTCGACATTCCCGTCATCAAGAAGCATGCCGTGCGATTGGCTCAAGCTGGCCTGGCTGGTCTTGTCACCATGGGTTCCAACGGCGAGGCTGTTCACTGCACCCGCGAGGAGAAGATCGCTGTCACCAAGGCCACTCGAGAAGCCCTGAACGAGGCCGGTTTCCAATCCATTCCCGTCGTCCTCGGAGCCACTGAGGGCAGCGTCAGGGGAACCATTGAGCTGAGCAAGCTGGCTGCCGAGGTTGGCGCTGCCGCCACTCTTGTTCTCCCTCCCTCTTACTACAAGGCCCAGATGGACGAGGAGTCTATTTACAACTACTTCATCGACCTCGCCGACGCAAGCCCCATCCCCGTCATTCTCTACAACTACCCTGGCGCCGTCGCCGGTCTTGACATGGACAGCGATCTCCTCATCAAGCTTGGCAGGCACCCCAACATCATCGGCACAAAGTTCACGTGTGGAAGCACCGGCAAGCTCACTCGAGTCGCTCTCGCAACCGACGCCAAGACTCCCTGGCAGGAGGGCTCCGGCTACCTGGCCTTTGGCGGTATTGCCGATTTTGCCATCCAGACTCTGGTCAGCGGCGGTAGCGGGATCATCGCCGGAGGCGCCAACGTCATGCCCAAGACCTGTGTCAGGGTCTGGGACCTTTACGTCAAGGGCAAGACAGACGAGGCCAAGGCTCTCCAGAAGAAGCTGGCCAAGGCTGACTGGGTGCTCACCAAGGCCGCCATTGCCGGCACCAAGTCTGCCATCCAGAGCTACTACGGCTACGGTGGCTACCCTCGACGACCTCTCAAGCGTCTCTCTGCTGAGCAAGCCAAGGGTATTGAGGAGGGCGTTCGAGAGATTCTGGACATTGAAAAGACGCTATGAGTTACGATGGATGTTTGAACTTGTCGTTTACCTGTCCAATCGGCTTGGGAGCCTTTCATGGACGGGAATGAGTTTGCATAGCGTTGCATTTGATGACTAAAGGGTTTCAAGTGGCTAAACAAAGGGATAAACGTGCAGTCTCAGCTTGGTCCTTGTATAAAAATTATGAGTATGTAAATGAATGGAAACAATCTACGGATAAGATTTGCTTATCATTGTCTGATGTGAGATAATATGCATTCTAAACATTAGCGTGCACAGTCTGCATAGATTATATGTATAGTAGTGCTTATTCCCAGTCATCAAGATTGAGGTTGTCGTTCATAATACTTCATCCTCTCAATTTCTTCGGCTGATAAAGAAGTATATAGTACAGCGCCGTTCTCGGCAATGCTACCCTACATCCAAATAGGACAAACCGGCGACGTCATTGGCTGCTGGTCGATCAGCATAACGCCCCCACGTCTCATAGGCCGATAGTCTCCGAGCACTGGAACGTTTATATCAAGGTATTCTGCCGTTATATAATAACCGTGTCACATCAGACTTGCAGAACTTTACAACCGCTTTTCTATTGAGGATTAAATCGACCGAGTATTCTTTCTTGACAATTTCCAAAACATGCGCGAGACTGCGAGCGGCAGCGCATCTGCCGTTGTCGAAAACGGCGTGAATGCCCTCAGCGACGAACGCACTCCCTTGCTAAAGCCGACGAACCAACCCAGCAACCAAGATCCCGAGCCAGTCAGCGAGACACAGGGTGCTGAGCCAGATCAAGGAGTCCCAGGAGGGCAAGAAGAAGAGACGACAATTGTTGCCGAGGAGGTATCGACCGCTAAACTGACACTCATTTTTGGCACGGCCTGGATTGGTGTCTTCTTAGGTGCGATCGACTCTACCATTATCGCAACTCTGTCAGGACCCATCGCGAGTGAATTTCATTCTCTCAGTTTGTTATCGTGGCTTGCAACTGCCTATCTCATCTCCAATGCCGCGTGTCAACCTATCTCTGGTCGCCTGACTGATATCTTTGGCCGAGGTCCTGGTCTCGTTTTCAGCAACATCTTCTTTGCAGCTGGCAATCTCATCTGTGGTCTTGCACAAGACGCGAATGTCATGATTCTCGGGCGCATTGTCGCGGGCATTGGGGGTGGTGGATTAATGAGCATCTCGACGTTCCTGGGGTCTGACTTGGTTCCGCTACGGAAGAGAGGAATTGTCCAGGGTCTGGGTAATATCTGCTATGGATCCGGAGCAATGCTTGGTGGCGTCTTTGGTGGATTGATCAATGACCACACCTCTCAGGGCTGGAGACTGGCCTTCTTGATCCAGGTTCCTCCAGTGCTTGTCTCTGCCGTGGCCGTCCACTTTCTCGTCAGGACACCCCCGAAGCAGTCGGATAAATCATTCCTTGCACGCATCGACTTTATGGGAGCCTTCTTGACGTCGTCCTTCTTGGTGTTTCTGCTCCTGGGACTCAACTCTGGGGGCAACATCGTCCCTTGGACGCACCCTCTTCCGCTGACCACAATCCCTCTGGCTGTTATTACCTTTGGCTTGTTTCTGTATTGGGAGAGCAAGGCCCGCCAGCCAATCATTCCGGTAAGGCTGCTCCTTGATCGAACTGTACTGAACGCCTGTCTCTGCAACTTGGCTTGTACTATGGCAGTCATGGGGGCCCTCTTCTATGTACCGCTCTATTTGCAAGTTCTTGGTAGCAGCGCCACACAATCTGGTGTACAGATCTTGCCATCTCCAATCGGAATCTCAGCCGGGTCTCTCATTTCTGGTTTTATCATGAAGAAGACGGGGAAATACGTCAAGCTGGGCATTGCAGGCTTGCTTTTCTTGATTGCGGGAGTCGTGGTGCTCACGGCTCAAAACGAGCATAGTCCGAAGTGGCTGATTGCTGTATCCTTCTTCTTGATCGGCTCTGGTTATGGTGCCACCCTCACGACAACCTTATTGGCATGTATCGCTGCTGTAGACCATTCTCAGCAGGCTGTCATCACATCTGCAACCTGTAAGCCGCCCGAAACTTGTGGTGTTGACGTTCTCCGATGCTAACAAGCTTTAGATCTCGCGCGTAGCCTTGGGAGTACTGTGGGGGTGACCATCGGTTCCACTGTGTACCAAAACATCCTCAAAGCTCGACTTTGGCAGAGATTTGGAGATGAACCCGGGGCCGCAGATGAGATCCGCCGTATCCGAGACGACCTTGACGAGATCAAGCATCTTCCCGAAGGGTGGTATGATGGTGTCATCAGCTCCTTTGTAGAGGCGTTCAGGGGCGTCTGGCTGACACTGCTGGCGTTTTCTATTATGGGACTGATTTGTATCTCTCTCATGAAGCAGCACACGCTGCACTCGACTCTTGAAAGGCGGTGATTGTCTAAGATGAAGCGTACTGTGTTTAATTACCTAATGAATCAGAGTGGAATACAATAGCGTGATAAAAGGTGGAAGATGCAGATAGAATTCGGTGGTGATAAGGTTGATAGATGAGGTAGATAGTAAATGGACGATTATGCATGTTTGCGTTTGTGTTTGCATATTGTCAGTGCATAGCAACAATAGGTGCCTGCCCGAAGTAACAACGATATATGTATCTGTCTGTACTTTCCACATCATCACAACTCAATTTTGGATAGCGACTTCCTTGAACGTTCTCTTCTTCACCCGCACCTGCCTTGAGGCCAACAGCAAGGAGATATACCCAGAAGCATCAACAACTTCATCCTTTAACCAACCGTTTTCTCTAAAACCCATACGGAATGATTTCTTGGATGAAACATTGCTAGTGCTTATCATCAGATCCTTCAAACATAGATCGTCCCAGCACCTTCCCCGATATGCAGGCTTTCTTGTCCTCCAGCAGCGGTAGTGGCATTAGTAATGCCCTACAAGAGCCAAGAGACCATCATGGCGATGACAACAAGCGCATAATGGAGCTAACACCCATCGAAAAGAATGCCAAAAGAGACTACATTCGCATCTCAATGGTCTTTCCGTGTCCTATTGTGAGCTACCCAGATCTTCAAGAGTCTGAACTGCGTCGAGAAGTTTGGAATGCCTTCTCCAAGGCCCTCTTGCACTGGCCTTTCCTTGCGGGCTCCTTTAAGAACGTGGCCACAGATGCCGGTGCCTGGTTAACTCTTGTCTATCCATCGGTCGTGAACAAAGATGACATATATTCTCGCTATAGCATGAGCCCGATTCCTCGCGTTCCCAGAAAGGCCCATCACCCGATTTACACTATGCCCTTGGAGCTCTTTAGAAGGGACAACTCGGCACTCTCAAATCATAACCCAGAGCAAGGTGCAGCTTTTGTGCCTGTGGCGCTTAATACAAGGTTGATGGAGGGTGTGCTAGTGTTGAGTTTCGCTTTCAGCGAGGTCATATTTGACGCACAGTCCATTCACAACTTCTTTCGCGAGTTCCTCCACCACACTGGCGACATGGGCACCAGAGGTCAAGGTTTGTGCTTTCGGATAGGTACTCAGAGACACGTGGGCTAATATGCGTGGCAGTTGTTACGAGAGACATGCCAGAGATAATCGACTCCGGTCTAGCCTACAAGTACGAGTTCGCATGCTGGGACTGGAACCGGACCACTGAGCTGCAACCACATACACTTCGCAGCGAGCTGAAGTGTGAAATCATCACATTAAAAGCGAATATTGTGGATTACACCCGGCCATATATCCAACGTTATGCTCGAGACAACCGGACCAGTTACCCCATGGTAGAGGATTGCATCTTCGCGCTCTTCTGGGTCGTTATTATGCGAGCTCGGGCCGAAAGACATATGCTGAAACCTGATGAGTTCATTCACGCCAATATAATGGTTCCGGGTCATCGCTCTACTTCCGGTCGAAGTGAATATGGCGCTGGATACGTAGGGAACAGTACTGTTTCCGCGGTTGCCAACTGCGATGCAGAAGACCTGGTTGGCCCTGCTCATGAGTGGGATGATCCAGACAGAACGTGCACGGGCTACCCACGGCTAGGGTATGCAGCTACGTTGATCAAGAAGGCGAAGCAGGAAATCAACAAGGACCATATGCGTAAGCTCTACGGGGTGAAGCAAGCCATCAGCCCTGCTGTGGACAGGCTTGCTTACGAACGAGCTCTTGATCGTAATAGCCTCTGCTTTGAGGATTGGACCTCCTATGGCGCACAGTTTGAGTGTCACTTGCCTTTTGTGGAAGATCGCAAACCGTCCTTTATGCCTTGCATGGACGACCTCAAAGAAGGTACTGTGATTATCTTGCCACGCAAGCATGAGCTAGATGTTACTGAAGACTGGCAAGTCTGCGTGTGCCTTCACGATGAAGATATGGATGCGACCGACTTTTTTCTGGCCTTAGAGGCTTGGCAGGACTAGGTTAATAATGACTTTAGCATGTATTTTAGAATTAGAATATCAATGACCATGATAACTTTGGGGTCTGAAATATGCCAAGTTGTTCATTGCCGACCTTTGAGAGAGACTATCCTCGATCACATATCAGTCCTCCGACCAAGAGGAAGCTTGCCACTAAAAGGCCGCGGCATTTGCTCGCTTCCGTTAGTCCAGCCAAACTCAAGAGTGATGCGGATATAACTTGGTTAGTTCCACAAAGGCTAAAAAGACGCCTCCCAGAGCAAAGCACTTAAACATCCCGGGCTGAGTAGCTTGTGTAACACGAGCTTGCGTTGATAAGCCAGAACGCAAACGTTTTGAGACATTAACTTTGTCACCTTCGGGCCATTCCTCCCGGACCAAGCATTGTGACGTCCCAAAAGAGAAGTCATTCTTCCAATTGCAGAGTATTCGATGAAAGGATAAGCTGACTGCTGACAGGCGTATCATATCTCAGCCGACAACACATTGAAATTTCTCACTGCCCCCAAAAGCCCCCCATCCCTGGTGCTAGGTAGCTGACCGCCGCAGGCAGGGCGTCTAGGCTCCATGGGGCCATCTTCACTAGGAGCGGCTCCTTGCGGCTCTTATGCAAGGGCTTCGGACATTTTCTTGAGCGGATATAGGGAACAGGCGGCCAGGGCTAAGGAAACACATGGCTAGGGAGGATAGTGCACGGCGGCCGACAAGTAGATTGTTGAAGGGCTGGGCCAGCCGTCTACTAGCTACTAGTTGCCGTCGAGCGGACAACCGTGGGCTTAGGAGAGGAGATTTGTCGTAAGATGGCTTGACCACCGGACGCTGTAAAATAGTATCTGCCAAAAATATGAAAGCAGTCAACTGCAGGAGTGCGAGGGAACAGCGTCGAGTTAATTCCGCCGGCTGCGATGGCTTGAGTGTAGGGCGTAGGGCCTAGATCCAGAGGGCGGTGGCTTAGATCTAGACGTCTAGTGGGCTGTCTGAGACAACAGCTCCTCGAGGAACGCGACGGGCTTGAAACGTCGCTCGGCCGCTTTCGTCCGCTGAAAGTATACGCCTGTAGCAGTCTCTCCTCTTCGTCCAGTACGAGATGGTGGCCAGAGCCAGTTGGGGTGGGTGTGTCTGTAAGGAGAAGTGTTGAGAGGAGGAAGAAGCGAGGGGCGGAAAGCGGTGCGGAATCGATGAGCTAGCTTGAGTTGAAGCACTGACGACGGGCTAATAATGCTTGTTACTATCTTCAACTGCTGCTGGTGCGCGGCAGTGGCGATAGCATATAGCGGGCTTGTGTTTGTATGCCGGTTCGTTGTAAAGACGATCAGCGAGATGATTGAGGTTTTCCTGCCCATGTTGAAGATCTCAACATCATATTTTGCCTCTGTATATGCCTCTCGAGTCATTATGCGCTCAGTAACATCCGAATCCGTTCAGTAGATGACTACATCGGGATCAACAGGCTCCGTTGCCAGACGATCTGCTCCCCAGGAACCGTTGCCTGTCAAATTTAGGTTTACTGCCCAATGCGTAAGGCTAGTTGATACTGGCGCTTATGCAGGCGTCCAGGAGAGAGACAGGAGCTCTGACCAGTCAACAAAGTGAGTAACGGGCACCGTCGAATCTCCTTGGTCGATCATATTAGCTTCCGAGTTTAGCATCGTGAGGCGTACCACTGAACGGAAATAGACGAGCCATGTAAGTTTCTTGGCCATTAGTAATGGGCTCTGCATAGGGAAGGATGATCGCGGCCCGCGATCCTCGAATTGAGAGTCAAGGGTCACTAGAATGCCAGTCATGGCCATTGATCGAATGGGAATCGTTGCAGACCATCCATCTACGGCGGGCATTGGTGACCTGGCGTACCCGGTATGGTCGACCGGTGCCGGTAACCGACAGTATATCCCATGCAGTATTCGTTCCACTCCATCTGCAACATCAACAAGTCTTAGAGGGGAGGAGTGGTTGTACAGCGGCCTGTAGATGATACGCCCAAGTATTGCAGTAAGGTTCTGCTTCATAATAAGCTCACTAGGACATACGCTCTATAGAGTTTGAAGGAGGATCCGGAACCTAGCTTTAGATCTAGCAGATCGGGGTCGAGCGGATGTTTTGGCTGAGCTAGACCCGTTCCTGTATGCCTTTGCTGTTGATTGAAGCGGCCGACGATCACAGGCGGCTGACCCTGAGTTCTGAGGCTGAGGGCCTCGATGTGATGGGTCACATAGATTCGGCAACAATGATGATGAGGACCCATAGTCTGGATCTAGCTGCAAGATAAGGTTGTCTGCAAGGGCATCTGCAAGGGCCACTACAACAACGGCGATTCACTTGCCGCTCGCAGGACCCTGAATATAGATATCTGTCGCAGATCCTGTCTCACTCAGACCTGGTTGTCTCAATACTCTTCATCGATCAGCAAATCATATAATGAAGCCCATCGTACTTCTTCTTTGCACACTGTGGTCAACACAGGCTGCTGCTCAGCGATATACTTATACCACTCGAACCATGACAGAATGCTTCAGCACAACACAAGCTAGCTTCGGTCAAGCAGAACCCACACAAGGCGCCGACAGGTATTGGACAGTCGAGATGCCTGAGTGTCAAGACTGCAACTGTTCTGGCTGCACTTACACCAACACATACACAACAACACTTGATGTCTTCTCCCCAAGCGGCATCGCCAAGTTTCCCTACGAGGTCAAGGAGATTTATCGGGGGATGTCGGCCATGCCAGCTGATGCCACACCTACTGCGGTTCCTTATGGTTTTACCGCAAGTGAGGAGACTTGCAACATCTGCGGCGACGAGCCTGTGTCTGCAACCATGACTTATCCTCGGGGTGGCTCGCCATATCAAGAGAATGTGCCCACAGCCACGCCTGCTGCTGAGTCCACTTTCCAGCGTCCTTCAACTCTGCGGACTGAGGTCGCAGACCAGAAGGCTACCGGTGTTCCCTCAAATGGCAGCAACAGCGCACCCCTGGAGAAGACTATCCTTGAGAGCAAAGTCATCAAGTACAAGGGCCAGGGCCAGGGCTTTAGCTCTACCGACTTTGCCAAGTTTGGCCTCGAAAGCGATTCCAGTCTTGAAATCGGCTCCGACTCCGACTCCAAGCTGCCTGCTAGTCCACCAAAGGACTTTAAGAATTATGCCAAAATGCGATTCGAGGCGACAGAGGCAGCATCTTCCAAGGATATCGATGGCGCAGCCGCCAGTAGACAGCCACCGGCTGGTGTTGCAATAGCTCTGCTTGTCCCTATAGCGCTACTCCTCTGAGCATAAGCATCAAAGTCGGAGAGATAAAACAAGAAGAGGAAAAAGAAAAACAGCAGGGAGGGTAAAACACAAGGATGCATTCAGCGCTGGCGTTGCATTTCTCACTTACAACTGAAAATGGTTCTTTTGTCTGTTAGTAACGATATTCACGGCCGACTGTCAATAGGGGGGATGGATATTCAGAGAAGCGACTCTGAAGAGGATATAATCCTGGCTTGGGTCCAAGATAGCAAGCACCAAGGTGACTGAGATACCCACTTGAGGTTTCAGAGGAGGAGAGTAGAATAGTCAAACCACTAGGTAGATAACCATCAATAAAGACCATCTTAAACAAGCTCCCAAAGACATTCCTGTGCCATTTTGGTGTTGTACGGCTGGATGCTCTGTAGGCGGAACCGGGTCATCTGGACGCATAAAGTGGGAAGCACGACACTCTCAAATCGTAGCTATTCCCAGGGCGAGACGAATGAGACAGATTGGCGGAGATGAGAGACGGAATAAAAGTTGGGACTCTTGGCATGGTGACTGTTTCAGACGCAGATTAGGCTGGACCCCTATTTGATATATGTGATATCCGCTGCAGATCTTGGCGGGAGTATTTGTAGAGAGTTGGAGCACGACAGTGGGCACACGGTCCTTCAATAGTAGTCTCCTTGCTTCATGATCGTAGTCTGCGTTCACGTCAAGTCCAGTCGTACATATAAGGTTGTGGCTTGGGTGAGGTTGTAAGTGGATCGATCTATCGGACGGGAGCTGAGAACAGTGTTTGCCTTAAATATAAGGCGTCGATATCTTGTCCAGATCTCCCGTCACCTGGTCTATCAATCTTCAACTTTATCCTCCCGCAACTTCCGGACTGCAACGTCATAAAAGACAGCAAAGCTACGTAATTGCTGTGGCCGAGCGACAGAGAAATACATGGATGGTTATTGTTTATGCTCCTTCAATCAAATGATGCTTCAAAGACAAGTGGAGTTGATAGCCACAACTTATGAATCGGTCATGGGAAATTGCAAAACACTTGCGAGAGAAAACGGCACTTTCAACAAATTTGCGGAGAGGCTGTCAAGCAATAAATTTAGAAATCGGCTCCAAGGGCACGTTATTCCCTGGATCCCTCTCCAGTGGCGCAGCAGATTGTCCCTAGTTAGCCAAATGTGGCTCTGCAGAGCAACGGAAAGCCTTGGGCTAACTACTAGGTAACTAACTACCTTACCTAGGTACCTAACGAGACGCCGCAAGGCGCCTTTTACCAGTCACGAAATGCTTTGGCCAGTGTTTTAGAGGATATCTGCTTCCTGGTGTTAGCACTAGCATAATTGACAAGTCTGTATATGGCTAATTTCAATATTGACCTACTGACTTTCGTAACTAGTTATACAAGCCACAGTAAGACTGTTGCGTCTAGCAACGCGTGGCCAGCCAATCTTTACCAATGTGGAGGCTTAGGCCTGGGCGGGCGTCACTGGGGCTGCTGGCCAGTGAACCTGTTTCGTCAGGGTTTAGACTAGGTCTTGTTGTCTTTGCCTCTGCCTTTATCTTTGTCTTGTCAACAAAACAATACCTATCTCTCTTCTCTTATCCTCAAACAAGTCTTGGACGATAACGCACTTTTCCTTTCTTTTTCTGTGTCTGCATTTTTATCTGATCTAGCGAGCTTATAGCATTGACGACGAAGACGACGACCCTTCCAGGCGATCGATCCCTTTGGTGACGAAACAAGCGGCTTGCGATTCAGCTGAAGACACATTACATACATATATTCACAGGGTACCTTCGGGGCTGACGATCAGAGCGTTAGCTCGATTTATCACCTATAACAACACCTGCCTGCATCTGTATCTACGTCGACATCTACATCTACATCTACCTGATTCGTAAATCAATCGCCAGTCATGAAGTTCGAAATCGACCCTGATATCGTTCCCAATCTGAAGCTGGGTATTCACTCTTTCCAGATCATCCTGTCCCTGGTTGCATGGTGCTTGCAGATTGGTGTCTTCAATGCGAAGGATGCAGAGATCACCGGCAGGAATGGATGGACATTCGGAGTGGTAAGTCAGCGGGATCAACATTGACTCCCAACGACCTGCAGTTAGCTAATGGGGCAATCTTCAGTGCTTTCTTTCTGTCCCGGCATGGATCTTCCTCATCATGACCCCCCGTTGGGGCCGCACTCGCCGCTTCGCTCAGCCTCATGCTATGCTTGCTGTCGATGCAATCTACACTGTCATGTGGCTGTCTGCCTTTGCTACTCAGGCTGCTTACAATGCTGCCGGCCAGTGCGGCACGGCCTGTAGCGTTAGCAAGGGTATCGTCGGTCTCGGCGTTCTGATTACGTGCGTATTTCAATATTCACCATTTCCAAGCATCTACTGACCATCTCTGCAGCATGCTTTTCGCTGGCTCAACTTTCGTTTCGGCCTTTACTCTCAACTACTACAACAACCACAACATTCTGCCAGGTTATGACAACCGCCAGATGGGCAGCGACAACATCGATCCCGACAAGGCTGCCTTCTCTATGGCCCCTCATGGCGACGAGGCCTACGAGCGAGTAGACATGGATGACAACGAACCCTCAGGCAGCAACTATGGCGGCTACAACAACAATAGCTACAACTCTCGTTATGGCGAAGCCAACCCCTACAGCGCCGACGATGATGACCCCGACCGCTTCGGTGCCCTGCCTCCCCGAAACAACACCCTTTTCGACAACGACACCGAGTATCACGGCGGTGCTCCCCCTTCGATGCCCGCCAGCTATGCCAATCCCACAGGCGGCCACCCCTACGAGGACATGCCCGCCCAGTTCCCCGCTGGCAACTATGACAGGACGCCACTGGGTCTTGGCGGCAGGTAAATGAGACAAGAAAGAAAGGATATAGATCGGCTTCTCTTTTTTTTTGCAATGGTGTTTGATTTGCTTGGGTCAAGGACAACCTGGGAAACGTCTGCGTCCGGAATGCGGTTCACATTTTTGTATGGTAGATAACGCCTCTGTTTGAGGAGAGGCGTTGACGGCGTCATGAATTGCGCAGAGGGAGGAGATGAGGATGGATGATACCTTGGCTGTATATGAGACGAACATGCTCAGCATTGTACGCGCAGATTCAAGACACCTAGATTCTCTGGTGCTTGTATGTATTCTGTATGTAGGACAGTACAAATTTTGGTCGTGTAAATGAGCAACCGCATGCGACATTACGTCTTTGTAAATATGCTCTAGCTAACTCCCAACGACTCCCAACGCCTCCCATCAATGCCAATTGTGATGCTCCGTTCTTTTGATATAGTGGTCCAACCATGGGCTCTGCCAAATGACATCTTCTTTCAACGCATATCTCGATTCACTCCTTGTTCATCTTGCGAATTCGCTTAGCAATATCTGCCGCCGTCTGCTGCATGGGGTTCAGCTTCTTATCCTTAGCCATGGCCGCCGTATCATCGCCATACTTGGCCACCAGCTTCTCTAACCACTCCCTCTCACGGCTGCTCTGGTGCCTCTTCTTGGGCACGTCAGGCTGTCTGCTCTCCTCGAGTAGAGACTTGACCACGTCTGTCGCCCCAGGATCGTCCTCGATACCGCCCCACTCTTGGGCAGCAGCGTCGCTGTCGTCGTCGAGCTCGTTGAGGGGGTCGTTGAGAGGGTTTGGCTTTGAATGGCCGAGGATTCGGATGATCTTCCCGTCAGCGTCGCGCTCGACGCGGGCTTCGGAGACGATGGCGTTCTCGATGGTTGCGATGGAGAAGGGGTCGTTGGCCGAAGTGCGGGTTGTTGTCGCGCCGAGCTTCTTCTCCGTACCGCCAGTGGGAGCCTTGAGGCGGGCGACGAGACCGAGACGGCGGTAGTTTTGGGCAAGCGTCTCCTTCTTATTCCTGTTGCGCCTGTGTCAGTTTTTTTTTTTTCGCTGGATATACACAAGTTGATGGCGGGAGAACGCACCAGTTCTTTGCAATGGCGTCGTTGCCTCGGGGGTTAAGAATCTTCTTGGACCTGTTGAATGTTCGGACGGGCTGACGGCCAGAACGAGCCTTTTTCTTTTGAATTTCGCGACCCATGGTTGAAGAGCAATCAAGTATCGACTAAAATGATGTTGGTAGAGTATAGGCGACAGAGGGACGTTGTCCGCTAAATTTCTGATCGCAAAATCTTATCGATAAGAGAGAGACCAACGCTACCTACATTAGTCCCAAAGAGGTTCTCTCAGGTACTCCGTACATAGGGGTCGAGTTAAACAGCACTTTTAGAATTGCTTTACTGATTTTTTTTTATGGAGGGTTCTTCTTGAAATAATATATATCTTTCTCGTGTAAAACAATGCTTTGCCTAAAGTAGGCTCCCAATTCAGGCTTCAATGGCTGCTGCATGCCCGTTTCCAGTTGGTAAAAGCTCAGATCCAGCCCTATATGTCCATTCATTACTTGTTGATGATCTTATTGCCCTGATTGTAAGAAGCCGAAATCTATGTCCTGATCCAAGTCGCTAAACCTTGAACTTTCTGGGATCCAATTTGTCAACATCAGCACTCTTTGCCGCCCCATCAAACACAAACTCGGACATGAGCTTGCCTGTTCCCGGGCCATTCTGAATTCCCCAGCAAGTATGTCCTGCTGCGACGAATATACCTGGCACTGAGGTTCTGCCGATCAATGGCCCGCTCTCCTGTCCAAACCGCATATGCCGTGGCAGATAACATGCCTGCTTGGCCTTGATCGGCGCAGCAGCCAAGACGGGGCTGAAGGTGCTGATATATGCAATTATGTCGTCGCACTGAGCCTCGTCGCATTCCACCAAGTCTGCTGTCTCAGGAAGAGGGACGTTTGTATCTGGCTCGCCTACGCAGAGTCAGAACCATGGCTTTGCGTATTGACAGTGTGGACTTACCGCATGCGTACGCTTCGTTAAATGGGCGCGCGTAAATCTCAGGGTCAACATTGCCCTTGTGTCTCCTCTTCTGTCCCATCTTGGCGCGGTGCTCAGGGACAAAGTCTGGCGGGAGCTGAACATCTGTAAAGACAGCATATGGACTGAGCTCAGCGTCATACACAACGCTATGCGCCCTTAGGCCCTCAATCTTGGCTCGTGGTAGCACCTTACTCGTCCATGGCCCTGCTGCGACGATGATTTCTGTCACGGATCCGATGCTCTTTTTCTCGTCCGTATTGCGATCCAAGTATTCGATGCTCTCAACGCCCGTCTTTGTTGAGTTTATCCCTGTCACCTTGGCATTGGTGCGTATTTGAGCACCACCTTGTTGAGCGAGTTCTGCGATGGATCTTGTAAAGTGGAAAGGATGCACCTGGGAGGTCTCTGTCATTCCAGGTAATCCCATCTCAGACCAGTTATCGATAATCTCACGATCCACCCAGTCGAGGTCTTTTGGTAAGCTACCTGCTTCCAGCAAATCCTTTGCCGCGCCATTTTGCTTGGGAAGCTTCTCCCACGTCTTTCCATCTTGATTGCCGTCACCGTTGGTCCGGAGCGACTTGATCTTGTCTCGAGACACTACAGCCTCAAAGCTGCCACAGCCAAGCTGGCGATATCCCCATCTCTGAGGACCGTTGTGCTCAGCGGCCAGCTCGGCGTGTAAGCGATACGAGAGCGGAACCAGGCATGTCGGGTAGGCCCAGAGAGCAAGCAGACCACCAGCTTTGCCTGATGCGCCTGAGGCGATGGAGGGAGCAGCCTCGAGGAGAGTGATGGTATGCAAGGCTGGGTTGAACTTGGGATGGCGGGTAAGGTAATACGCTGTTGTACAGCCAATGATGCCGCCTCCTGCGGGGTTGTTAGTAGTGAGTGAGTGACAAGGCTGTGAGGGATAGACATTGCGACAAGATGAGCGAGCCAAGGCAGCAAGTGAAGTCTTGAGTGGTGGGGAAACTGACCAACAACGACAATGTTCTTCTTTTGGTCCATCATCAGACAGTCAAGAGTCAACCTGCATACGATGATGAGCCTTGGTAGTTGACAAGTCTAGGTAGAGGTTTTGGGTACCTCGGCTGAGAAGTGACTGATTATCACGAACGTTTTCAGCTGCCGCAGTTTATAATTCAGATGGAGTCGAGGTGGAGGGTCCAAACGGTGACGTACAGCGCCACCAAAGTCATGATCGTTATCGATACAATATCAATTATAGGTCAGGGGTCCTACGTTATCGGTATCAGGCACGAGCTGCCGCCGGCTGGATATAAGAAGCGGGGCGAGCCTGGGGGGTTATTACCGAGGCGGGGTTTCCAGTGAAGGGATAAAATTCGGCTCGAGTCTTGGGTCGATGGATGGAGTTTTCACTGGTCAGTACCTATGTAGGTATAGGTACCTAGGTATTAATGGGAAGATGTGTATTTAACTCTGGCTGTTGACGCGTCAGAGAGTATCCAGATATCCGAATATGATCCGTTATCAGATAAGACACTCGTATTCTGCGCTGTAACTAATAGCTCCATTGACAAACTCAGCGGAGGCTCGCATCCGCTCGCTCAACACCAAACTCCATAAGTGCCGCTCCTACACCCCGTCGCTGCGCCTTCTTCGCCGTGGCAATGGTGCTGAGAAACCAGTGTTTCTCCCCATCGACGTACTTGAAGATTGCGTCTGCCCGCTCAACGCCAAACTCCGTAAATGCTGATCCCACACCCCGTCGCTGCGCCTCCTTCGCCGTGGCAATAGGGCTAAGAAACCAGTGTTTCTCCCCGTCGACGTACTTGAAGGTTGCATCAGCATTCTTCTCAAGCAACATTTATCAGCCCAGTCTTGTGACGATTCACCTTCCCAGGCCACCATGCACGGTAACAAGCCCTCTCGCGGTTGCTGAAGTCGATGCGGAGATGATGGGTGTGCTCATGGTGAGAATTCCACATACTTAGTAGCAATCTCGCTCAGTGTTTCCACATAGAAATCCGCTGTTGCTTGTTGGCATGACATGCCGCATACGGGCATTTTGATGAGTTCTCGGTGGAAAGAGTCCGCAGGTGCGTTGTTCAGAATTTGAGTCAAATTCTGGCAAGGTAAGAAAGGGTATTTTCTTGAGAACTTCCTGCAGCCTTCTTGAGTTGAAAGATTTGGCTTTTTGGAAGGAAGGTAGCTGTCGGAGTTGATTGAGAGCAATGCGAACAGCAATTGGGTGAGCCCGGTGCTTCAGGCCTGTTCCAGTCAAGGCATAGGGCGCCAGAGGATGGTTATCGGGAATCTCTGAGCGACATCTTTTGTTGGAATGGCCCCAAATAAGTGCCCGAAAATGGAAATCCTGGTGTTTGGTGACCATAATACCCCCTTCTCCGCCACTAATGATCTTCTGGCCTTGCAAAGACCAGGCAGCCCCATCCCCAAACGTCCCTACGCACTTTTCGTTGATGCTCGCGCCGTGGGCATGTGAACAGTCCTCCAATAATGGAACATGAGGATACTTGCTTAAGACACTCAATATTTCTGACATCTTGCACGGAATGCCCCAGATGTGAGTGAGCATTACCGCCTTGGTGCGCGATGTTATTTTCCTTTGCAATGCTTCGGAAGACATATTACCATTCTCATCAACGTCGACAAAAACTGGTTGAATGCCGATATTCCCTCGGATCTTGTGTACGGCAGAAACAAGGCAATAGTACATTGTACAGTACGTTAGTGGTTGCAGCAATACATCACGAGTACATAGTGGTATTGCTCAAAAGCAATTTATTTCATCCGACGATAGCGATCAAGTTTTACTCCTGAGACACGGAACCGCTTGAACCCACACAGGCCGTGAGCCATTGGCGATCTCCCAATAGCTGGCCATCCAGAAGACGCAAGTCCCACGAGTCATCTTTTGGTACGGCGTACAGACCATTGAACTTGAATGCATGACGAAAGAATAGACCAGTCAATCTTGCGACTGTGATACCACGTTCCTGTGCCGGATTGAGGGAACCAACGTGTGAGCGGAAGGTTTCCCAGAAGAGGTCGTCTAAGTCTTCTCGTTGTTCATCATACACCCATTCGCCTTTCTCAAAGTCGAATCTTCCCAACACGGTTTCGAGGCCCCACAAGGCGCATCCAAAGGGAAGTATGGACCCTTCTGCCCAGCCAATAACACCTGAAAGCTTGCCTGTGAGGGGATCAATGATTATGTTGGTATCGCATAGATCGCCATGGTTCAAGCACCATGGAATAGCAGAATCAAAGACAAATTGAAGGTTGTCTTTGCAGTAAGAAACGAGAGGTTGGAAGCGAGGAGGAAGGGATTCAGCAAGAGTCTGGAGCTTTTATCGAAAGTCTAGTCGCTTAATAAGAACAGTTGAAGAGTCGATAGGAACTCGACTATTCCATGCTTGAGAAAAGAAGCTAAAATATGTTAGACATGAGTTCTGCGGGATTTACGATGATAATACTAACTAAGCCAGGTCCTTGACAGTCTCTTTCTGACGTGGAACCACATCGCAACTTGTGGTTCCGGAAGAATGCAGTAAAAGCGAATAGTTTACGCCCACCAGTAGTTGCATGGAATATATCAATACGGTTGGATGCCCAGGGATCGAATCAAGTTTTTTAACTTCGGGAACCCAATCTCCGTGCATTTGATGAGCATGCTTGATGATATCGAGATCAAGGGGCGAGCGTTCAGCGCGGAATTGGATCACAAAGTCATCACCTCTGACAGTGTAGCTGAAGGCACCCTGTGGTGACGCCTGTCGAATGTCACATCCAAGGTAACTTTGCGCGAACTTGTTGCACTCTTCCTGTGATAATGAACAATATCGGCTAAAGAAAGTCGAGATACGCTCCTGGCTAGTATGGCGAACGACCGACATCGGGATAGGTAGATATGGCGGGACTGTTTCCTTCTGTTCCTTAGGAAGAAAAAAGGTCGAGGGCGCGATTCAATAAATAGATAAATAAGAATAACCCAGTTGATAATACTGTTGATAATACTGTATCACATCACGGCCACGGAGCAAGGCAAAGGTCATATAATTAGTCATATAATTAGTTGCATAGTCTATATCAATTATGCCTAAGTTAACCTTTGACTTTAGCCTTTCTAAACATTAACCTTTTAATAAATATATATTCCTTTTATAGCCTTTTATTTTCTTAACACCTCTTATTTTCTCTTTCTAAAATGCTATATACTAAGCTCTTATTATTATAGGCTTATAGCTATACTTACCTACATAGTAGCCTTTAGTGCCTTATATTTTAAAGGTATAGTAATAAAAATAAAAGAATATATTTTAGACTAATTACCTAGCACTATGATCAGTATATGCAAAGCCGGCTGGCCACACGCAAGACTGCTCAGATTACATATGTAAGTTATTACACACCCTATGACTCATTTGAGCATATTGGTGAAACTATAATATCCCAATCAGAGTCAAAAGTGGTCAGGTGCGTCTAATGCACGACATGGAAAAGTTAAATATGCGACAGCAGCTCCAATGAGTGCCTGTGTATATAATGGAGGGCCGTTACACAGAGCTTTCATTCTACATCACCTTCCATCGCTGCTCAGAATTAGACATGCTGAAATTTTCTTCCAGACTTCTCTCTCACTACCTACCGAAAACCCTAGAAGAACACTCGAGTTTTATCAAACAATCTTAATCGTCTCATGCATATCGACATGGAATTCCTAGGCATGTCTAAGGCTGATATCCAAACCTGGGCCCTATCGTCGCCAATCTACCAACCTGCTGACAAGATTACTGTTGGGGCCGCTATTATCCGCGAGGATAATAAAGGCAATAAGCATATCCTGATCTTAAAACGAGCTGCCCACGAAGCTTATTACCCTGGTGTATTTGAGATACCAGGAGGCAAGGTTGATGAGACAGACCCTTCAATTTACGATGCTATATCCCGCGAAGTGGCCGAAGAAACAGGACTCACTATCTCAAAGGTCGTCAGCTCATTAAAGCCTTTCTCATATACTACTGAGAAACAGGTCGGTCAGGGACCCTCTATTAAAACAATTCGCAAGGTTGCCTTGCAACTGAGCTATCTGGTCCAAGTACAGCAAGGAGAGGACTTTATAGTTAACCTAAATGAGCACTCTGAAGGTGTTTGGATAACGGCCGATGAGCTATATACTATACCAATGACAGAAGAGATGCGAAAGTTGGTTTTAGAGGCTTTCGATGCGACGTGGTAGCGTTAAGGCAGAGTTGAGGTTTCTAGCCAAAGAATGATAGACTATGGAGAAAGAGCACTGAAGCCAAATTTATTAATCCGGCTTGGTATTATGATTTCTCGTTTGTGAATGTTGGTTCAAGTTGCATAGCTCACCCTGCAGTCGCGCAGAAGGTGTGGCAGCTCACCTCAGGCATCAACCATAAGCTCCAGCAGAGGACCCACTCTGAGAGAGCCAAGTACACAAACTCCCCTTAGTATGTAGGTAGGAGGAGGTAGAATATGTATGCAAGTTGTAGAATATCGAGGTTCTGCGTTATTGTCTTGTGTTTTGGATTTTAACTAGTTTCCTATAGCCTGTACTATCGATAGGTATACTAGATACCTAGGTAGATACTCTCTATGATACTTGTCTGATGCGACCAGTTGGTTGCTTACTACTGCGAGTCTGCAAGCTCTTTAGCTGCTAGACACTGACACTCTGTCGATGCTCGTATTCACATGAAAAATAACATGACAAGAATTACAAATACCTATAAAGAAAACCCAGAAACTAATCGGTCCCGGCGGAATTCGAGACCCCGACCACTCCACCCCCAATACGTCACCAGACCAAAAATGGCGACAAGTGCCGAGGCCTGGTAAAGCTCTCTTTGGAACCCAAAGGCTGTGTAACGGTAACTTGACAGCTTTTTCAAAGGACATGAACCAATCCAGTGACCAAACTCATGTCCCTGAAGCTTGTTCCTCGTTGGTTAAAACTTGCCGTTGACTTGCGGCCATCATCAAGTTCCCGCTGGCTTAATAAATCCACCTCCATCCGCTCGACTTCTTCCCTTTCCCCACCATTTCCATCTCTCAACACCATCAGACTTGTCTCTTCTCGCTTCAACCGTAGCGAGTTTTATAACAAAGACCGGACTCTTACTTGCCTTCGTCAATTGAGCACAGCGTCCAAGATGGCTTCTGCTACTAGCTTCTACGACTTTAAGCCGCTTGACAGTATGTTTTTCTTCTTCTTTCATATACCCCGCTTTAACAGGCCACTCCATTATCAACTCAACTTTCATACTGTAGAGTGGTACTTCAGCTAACCCAATCTCCAGAGCGTGGTCAGGAGGTTCCTCTGGCCGACTACAAGGGCAAGGTCGTTCTCATCGTCAACACAGCCTCCAAGTGCGGCTTCACCCCTCAGTACGCCGGTCTCGAGAAGCTCTGGACCGACATCAAGGCCAAGCACCCCGATGACTTTGTCATCCTCGGTTTCCCCTGCAACCAGTTCGGCGGCCAGGAGCCCGGCAGCGACGAGGCCATCCAGGAGTTCTGCCAGGTCAACTACGGCGTGAGCTTCCCCATCATGCAAAAGACAGAGGTCAACGGTGACAACGCCAACCCCCTCTGGGCCTGGCTCAAGGAGCAGCAGTCTGGTCTGCTCGGGCTCAAGCGCGTCAAGTGGAACTTTGAAAAGTTCCTTGTTGGCCGTGATGGAAAGGTCAAGGGACGCTGGGCGAGCACCACCAAGCCTGAGAGTCTCGAGGAGCCTATCCTCAAGGCTCTGGCTGAGGAGGTCAAGGCCTAGACGTGGAAATGAAAGTAAATTGGTTTCGTTACAGGAAAAGCGCCCTTTTTTCGGTCCCCCTTCAATCTAAAATGAGATACCCAGCTGGGGGTAGCATGGGCGAGTGAGTTGGAGGCATGTAATAGGGAGGCTCAAGGCTGATGGCCAATAGTTAGATGTATTAATATGAGGATGGAGTCCAATCATACCATATTGCCTGTACTATCAGAGTATCACGTCTGCGCCTTAAACACGCTTGAAACTCATCATTGCGTCTGCTCCAATGCTCGTCGTGTTGGTCAATAGCAAAGTCAATTTCAAAGGCTACAACTTTTAATCCGTGATACTGTTTATATCTTTTTGGCTTCTGGTCCTTTTTTCTTTCATCCACTGCTCTCTCAAGCTTTCATGGTCTTTGCTCTTATTGGTCCTCCCAGAGACAGCCCATGCACTCGTTCATTCATCTCACAAGGTCTCAAAGTAGTACCTTGTTCCAACATCGTACTCGAGCAGAACCTCCGTCTCCATCACGTCAGCGGTTGCTACGACCTGAAGCCACAGATATATCTCGAATGCTCCAGGCATGATGGCTGGCACCGTGACAGCACATCTGTAATTCCCCTCACTCTCTGGGCTCAAAATCATGATGAGATTACGTCCAGGTAGGCGATGGAATCCTGGCGTGTCGTCAGGTGGGTTCCAGCTAACCACCATTCCTGATCGGAGACGTTCCTTGAAAAAAACGTCTGCCATCTCGGGTCTAGGGTCACGGCTTGAAAGGCCATGCTTCTCAAACCCGTCGGCTTCGGTCTCTGCCTTGGCTCCTTTCTGACTTGCCTTTGGCTTGCTGTTAGCTGCACGCTGGGAGTCAATGTGAAGACGCCAAAACTTGGACTGGAAAGCAGTAGCCTGTTCTAACGTGACGTCTGGTGTTTTGAGGCAGCGTGTAATAAATTCAGGGACTGGTAGGCGAAGAAGCTGGAGTCCCGTCTCCTTGGGCGCGAGAATGGCGGGGGAGATGGCTGGTCTGCCAGACTGTTCAGGTGCACATGTCAGGTCCCGGAGCCAGCGATAATGCGAGTGTGGGCTGACTTACGTTCTTCAAAATCCAATCATGAAGCATATCTTGCGGCCATGTACTTGGCTTCGCAGCTTCATACTTTGGCGCCGCCGTCTTGGGCAAGGTAACTCTCAACATCTCTCCGTATCTCAACGTGTTCTTGGTCGCTCCAGCGTCCAGAAAGCTAGGGTTGACACAAGCTACCACGACAGTTTTGCAGCTACGCTCCGCGGTAGGATCAAAGACGTGTTTGAGAATCTTGGTCAGAGAACTCTGACGAAAAGGCACGTATACCTTTTTTCCAGGGACAGTCTTTATGGCATCAACGCTCGCTCGGCCGCGGATGCAGTCTTTAAGCACAGAAAGACTGGAATTGATCTCGCGGGATTCCTTTATACGCTGGGAAGAGTGTTCAGATACATCGCGCGCTGCCTCGGATCCCGCAAGGTCGATGAGATACAAGAGTCCATCATCGGATTGAGGCAACTCGGTGTTCTCAAGTCTAATCTTGCAAATGGCGTGCGATCGCGAAGAGGCGTCATTCTTCTGCGTCGAAGCAGTCTTTCGGAATGATGCAGCGTTGTTGATGTGCTTGATCAAGGTGTCGGCGTCTGTGATGTGATACTCGGACGCGCCCGCAAGATGAGTTGACCCGAAGGAGTCTTCAAGGATCGAAATGGGCTTTCGTGCATTGAGGAGATCAAAGGCCGAGTTGCCCGCAAGTTCAATGGCCGAGATGTATATACTGCGGCTGCCTTGGACATCGTCGGAGAACAAGGTGTCGGCGATGAGACGCTCAATTCCACTGACAGTGTGAGTTTTACCTGAGCCCGTCTGGCCGTAGGCGAACAAGGTGCTAACCCCGCCGCCCCAAGCCCAAGGGACAAGAGGCTCGACGAGTTCTTGGTAGACCTCCTCGGTTGTATCTTCAGGACCGAAGACTCTGTCTACCCGGTAGTTTGATGACTGCAAGCTTGTCAGTATCTTTTGATAAACCTCAAGTGGACAGAGTATACTCACTACTAAAAGAGGAAGACCCCTGACTGGTCTCCGCATCTCGTGTAAGTCGAGGGTGCCTGGCAGTTCACGTCTGGGGAATACGCCAGCCAGCTGACCCCCTTCCTTTTCATCATCCAGCATTGGCCGAAGGCGAGCAGCGATAGTGATGTCAGGATTGGTCTCATCATGGCTTGGTTTGGCCTTGGAAGGCTGTGGTTTAAACCTCTTCACCAACTCCTGGTAGCGTTCGGCGTGATCAAGGAGGAACTGGTCCATAGTTGCGGTGATGGTGAGGTTGAAGGTCAAGACTTCGGATTAGTCTGAAGTACTTGTTTTTATTTGTGACCGAGATCATATTCTGGCTCAAAACTCATATGCTGTTGGGAATAATGGTGCCTAAATGACGGGAAACTGTAGCCAGGCAGATGCAGAAGCCTTCACGTTGTGGCGCGCTGCCCCAGCAACCACCCGCGAGTGACATACTGACAGACTGTCAGTGCTGAATATGAAATGCGATAGTCTTAGCTGTGTCGGGCTAGAGCCTAGTAAATCAAGGTTGTTGCTGTTATTGTTGTGTGACTACGTCTGTCTCTATCCGTTGCTTTGAATGTGGCCAGCGAAGCGTCCTTGGACCGATTCAGTAGCTTTCCCTTCACCGAAAGTTAACGGCAAGTAAACTGACCGCTTTTTAATGTTAGTTGTTTGCCAGAGAGCTGTGCAACGAGAAACTCTCCGATGCCTTTAGTGACGATGCACTCAGGGGGCTCAGAAGCTGTTGTCCTTGCTGGAATGATTTATCACATATAAACAACACCAGGCAGCCAATTCTTACAACAACCATTGGGCAGTTATAGTGGAAGTCGAGAAATGCGCTGTCACAACATTGCTTTCTTTTTAATCTTATAGCCTGAGTGTTCTATTGGTTTGGCACTAGAATGCTGCCTAGATAGTTTCGCCTGTCAAAATAGGCAATTTCAGAATGGATTGCTGGATTATCAGTGGCTGCCATAGTACTAAATTCGTATCTTGGCTTAATTATAGTTAAGGAGTAAGTAACATTAACTCTTTTCATGCCAACGGTTATTCTGCAAGGCAAACTACTGTACCTACCTAAGTATGAAGAGAGTATCTGTAGCATAAAATTCAACACCAGATAGAATAAAGTTTATCTATCCTACATATCTTATGCATTCATAATTTCAATTTCGGGAATCTCTGTTAACGTCACAGGGTACAGACAGGTCAGGCGCGGAGCTTAGATAGGTACCTTATCTTATCGTCCAGGTGACCAGCCTCTGTTTCTCCCTCCGAGCTCGTCATTGGTACCTAGCTCAACCTCTCTTGACCTACCTAGCTCCGATATCCTCTCTTCTCTTCTCTTCACCAACTTCATCATGACCAAACTCTCTGCTTCAATGTTGAGCGCCCGTGCTTCGTCGTTATCACTACGCCAACAAGCGCTATCGTCGTCAGCTACCCTCGACAGCACCGCGATCGCCGCCGATAAGAGCAGCGAGACCAAGCAAAGCTCCAAGACCTTTATCCTCTCAGACATGAAGGGCCGAGATACAAAAGACAACCGCGCATGTGCGTCTTGCATCTCCAAGCTCGCACCTGACGAGGTCGGTCAAGTCAACTGGCACCTCGAGGCAGGCCAGACTTGCCGGCTGTGCCAGATCGACAAGCTCGAACCTGAGGCTTTCACCAAGCCTTTCACCGACTTTCTCACAGAGAATCCTACCATCTTTCACACCGTCGATTACTTCAAGAACAAGCTTAAGGAGGTCGGCTTCGAAGAGGTAAGGAGATGATAGCCTCTGGTCATGATAGCGATTGTACTAACCAGCACAAGCTCTCTCCACGGGACAACTGGGCGGGCAAGGTCCAACCCGGTGGCAAGTACTGGGTTACACGCAACGGCAGCTCCCTCATCGCATTCAAGGTCGGTAAAGCATACCAGCCTGGCAACGGTGTTGCTATGATCGGTGGTCACATCGATGCTCTTACTGCCAAGCTCAAGCCCGTCAGCACAAAGCCCGTCAAGGCTGGATACGTCCAGCTAGGTGTTGCCCCGTACGCCGGAGCTCTCAATTCAACTTGGTGGGACCGAGATTTGAGCATCGGCGGCCGCGTTATTGTGAAGGATGAGGAAACTGGCAAAAATGTTACCAAGCTTGTTAAGCTGGACTGGCCTATCGCGAGAATTCCCACCCTCGCACCCCATTTCGGTGTTGGCATGACTGGTCAGCAGAATCCTGAGACTCAAGCTGTTCCTATCATTGGCCTCGAAAGCTCGCAGCGCGCTTCCGCGGAAGCTCTAGGTCCTGCTGGTTCCTTTGTCAACACCCAGCCTCCTCGACTGGTTGAACTCATTTCCAACCAACTCAAAATTCAATCCTACAGCTCCATCGTCAACTGGGAGCTAGAGCTTTACGACTCCCAGCCCGCTCAGACCGGCGGTATGGATCGGGAGTTCATTTTTGCCGGTCGTATCGACGACAAGCTTTGCTCATGGGCAGCTCTCACTGCTCTTCTTGCCACCAGCGAGAACAATGATGAGGGTGGAATTAAGCTCGTTGCGCTGTTTGACGATGAAGAGGTAGGGTCCCTCACTCGTCAAGGTGCAAGGGGTAATTTCCTACCCCTTGTTGTTGAACGCACTGTCGAAGCTCTCAATCCTGATACATATGGGCCTGGCCTACAAGGACAAACGTGGTCTGCGAGCTTTTTCTGCTCCAGCGATGTCACCCATGCTGGTAGCCCAGGGTTTCTCGAGAAGTATCTTGCAGAGCATATCCCAGAGCTCAACGTCGGTGTAGCAATAACTTATGATTCAAATGCTCACATGACTACGGACAGCGTGTCTGCTGCTATAATGGAGCGCGTTGGAGAGCTCTCTGGATGCCGTACACAGAGATTTCAGATCCGAAACGACTCGCGTAGCGGCGGTACCATTGGGCCCGCCCTGTCTAGTATGATGGGTGTCCGAGCCGCAGACGTTGGTCTTCCCCAGCTGAGCATGCACTCAATCCGTGCGACGACTGGTTCTCTCGACCCCGGCCTGGGTGTCAAGTTCTTCAAGGGCTTCTTGGACAACTGGGAGAAGATTGATGGAGAGTGGCACTAGAGGTATACTGCAGATAAGGCGTTTGATTCACTTGGATATTTGAACTTGAATTGGGATACCTAATGGCATATTTTGGATGTAGAAGGCTGCAGATTTAGACTATAGTATCATATACGAGCTAGACAATTTGAGAATCATCAGAAACACCAGATATTGTATTATTACAGTTTCAAAGCCAACCAACTTGATTTCATGCGAATATGCACAGTGTATGTATAAGGGGTATCTGTAATTCGCCAGTCAATCTCAAAAGTCCCATATGTAACGTCCAATATGTATCATCTTCCAACACACAACTTTCTACACTTTAGCGATATCTAGAACTAGACCCTTGTGCTAGATTCTCAGCCTCGGTCATTTCAAGCATACTGACAGCCTCGTCAGCATCATCTTCATCCTCGTCATCGCTCGGCCCCAGCTCAGCAGACTGGTCCTCCTGGGTCTGCTCAAGTGGCCGACGCTTCTTCTCAAAGTCCTGTCTATGCGCCTCGGCAAGCATACGCGAAAGTGTGCGTTTTGGCGGGGCCGGTGCGGTCTCTGTTCTTGTCCTACGTCGAGACAAGCCTTCTTCTGCCTGTCCGAGCGATGCGCCTGTGGTCTCTGCTGTGCCCGGGCGATGAGGTCCTTCGAGGGCACCAACGCCAGTGGTTCCGTCAGGCTGCTCGGCGGCGACGGTGGCCATGGAGCCGTCGGTGCTGGCGCGGTTCATGAGAGGTTCGATGCTGTAGGGCAGTGGCACGTCACGGGAGGCCTTGTACTGGGCGACGTTTCCGCAGTGCTCGTTCTCGACGCGGAAGAGGGTCCACATGCCACGGCGGGTAACTTCCATGAACGCTACCATAAAGGAGACGATGGTGGAGTGCTGAGTGTTGTGGGTGAAGATGGCGTAGAAGATCCAGGCAAACCGAAGGATGGGGTCTACTGCCATGATGAAGTAGTAGAGCCATCGTCTCTTGAGGGCAAGGATGTCGCGGAGCAACCAGTGTCGAGATCCGGGTTGGAGGAGGGAGAAATCCATAAACAAATCCCAGAATGCTAGTCCTTGTCAGCAACGAGTCTCGCAGGGTAAGCCGAGTATGACTTACTGCAGTAGACACTGTTCATGGTCGAAAAGGCAATAAACAGAGCCAGGTTGGTATTCGAGCCATCTATACGATACAGGGAGAGCATTACGGCAGCGAGAATAGTCGCGGTGTACTTGCCGCCGTTGACCAAGTGCGGAAAGACATTACGTGTATCTTTATACCGCCGAAGACACTGTAAGAAACGCCAGATGGGGGGGAGAGCAGTCAAGAATCCGAGGGCACGGGAGTGACTAGAGTTGCACTGCTCCGGGTCTTGCCAGTAGTTGGCGTACAAACAAAAGAAGAGTTCAATATTCTGTGATTATTGTCAGTTGTATGCTTCTCAGTCTCATGGCTGTCTGGGACGTACTGCTGTCGAATAGGTAAGTGAACAATAGATATCTCCAAGAAAGAAATCGCGAAATTCGACTGGGTAGAGACCAGCCAAGAGTAGCCGCCACTGGATCAAGTTAGCAGCTTGTCGTGAGAGTCGCGTAGGATACTTGCATGAGAATAGGCAAACCACCGCCTGCTTCTGTGCAGCAATGTTGGGAGAGGAAAGAATATGATGACGATAGTAACGAATATGAGAATAACAGGGTAGTAGATGTACATATCTGGGTCTCCGTATCTACTAAAGTTGAGCCACATGAAGAGGCCCAAGACGAGAAAGAAGAAGCTGGGAAACTGAGCAAGTTCTCGCCAGTCTAGATGATGTCGCTGGTCGAACTCAAAGATGAAGGGGTAGTTAACCTTGTTCTTGTTCCAGAGCAAACAATCAATGCAGAACAGCGCAAGCAGATAGAGCATGAGGAAATAACCTCCGTAGATCTGCATCAGATAACTCGTCCGAACGCGTGTTTCGTCGTCCTCATCCCACAGAAGCTGTGCTCCGTAGATGAGGCCTTGAATAGCAAACACCGCTCCGGTGCCAATGAGCAGGCCGTTTTGGAACATACCAATCGACTGGTCCTCGGGCTTCTTGTTCAGGCTGCGAAGCTTACCAGCAGCCAGCTTGTGGTTGCCGCGCTCAAAGTAGCGAGCATAGAGGTCCTCCACTGTTCTTATGTGACCTTCAAGCACATCGCTGTTGACAAACCAAGCCTGGTTGACCTTTTCGTTGAGGTAGCGGTACGGCGGCCGGGCGTTGACGGCCTTGTCGTATTTCTTGTTAAGCTTCCGGAACGCGGTACGGTTGAGCATAGCATACGACTTTAGCAGCTCTAGTCCACGATAGAACTCTTGGAGGGCGAGTTTAAGCTTTCGCTTTGCTGTACGATAGGAAACTTCGTGGCTTGGTGGGCGGCGAATATAGTCTCTTTCTCCATCACGTCGCATAGCGCCGTTGACGTTTGGGGTGCCGTGCATCTTTTGCAGGGCCTTGGAGTTGGGTCCAACGGGGAATATCTTGGCCTTGATGGGGTCCATGATACCGTTGAGTTTGCCGTTGCCATTCTCATACGTGCCTTTCTTGGGGGTGTTTTCGTCGCGATTCTGCTCATCGGCCATCTCCTGGATTCGACGGTTGCGCATCTCGTGCAGCTGTGTTCTCAAGATATCCAGCCTTTGACCAGCTTGTTCCTCCTTGGTCTTGTAAAAGGTCTCTACTTTGTCAAGCTCAGTGTCGAGAAAGTCATAGAACTCGCGCTCCCTCTCTCTGACCAGATCGAGATTCTGCATGCTGACATCAAACTTTCGCTCGCTTCTAGTGGATTGGTGAGTGAAGAAGCGCCGGAGATGCGAAGGAGAGTCAGTGTTGCCCGTCGCGGTGGCCCTTTTGGGTAAGTCGTCTACTACGGGTGAGGAAGTAGATGGTATAACACTGGTTGACGATGTCCGGCGAGGGTCGAGTCGTTGGAGGCTTCGTCGCATAAGATCATGAGAGCCAGCTGTGGCCGTCCCTGGCCGGTCGTGGTCATGGTCGTGGTCATGGTCATGAACACTCATAGCAGGCGCAGGGAGTTGAAAGTCATGATGTTTGCTTCTGCTAGCCAAGGGCGAGGGATCCGGAGGAGTAGCAACAAAGCTTCCATAATGACGGTTATCCCCCGAGTCGGTGAGGGGGTCGTTTTCGCCGCCTTGTGATGGGGGGATCGATCTCGGCGGCGCTGCCACTGTCGTAGAGCCTTGGGAGGTATCAGGACCGGAATTATCCCTAGTGAAGGGTTGCCGCGATGTCGGAGGCAAGGTGTTTGTACGAAGCGTTCCGAGGCCTCGAGGAGTTCCATTTGCGCGAGCGAGGGCTCTCCCAACGGCTTTGATGTGTTTCTTGCCGGCCTTGTAGTTTAGATACTTGACGCGCCATTCTGCAGGGCAAAAGGCTTGTTAGCTCTGAGCTTATTCGGCCCGTGCTAAGGAATGTTGATGCTGATGTTGATGTTGATGTTTGGCTTACCGGGTACGGCGTCTCTCTCGAGCTCCTTGGCGAACTTCATGGCAGCGGCTCACAGCCTGACAGGGGAGATGCCAAGGTCCTCGGCATCTACAGTAGAGCTGCAATGAAGATGCTCCGCTCCGCAAGGCTTGAATCTGGGGCTGCCGAGAAAAGGTCGCGTCGATGAAGCCCCTCTGAATATCGCGAATGGGAAATGTAGCCACTAGGGAGAAACGAACAAATGAACTGCATTTGACGTCAGTGCATGTGGACATGAGATCAAAGGAAATCCACTAGCCAAGACGGGGGGACAAGGGTTCATGGATGTCAAAGGTGTGATTGATTGATTACCCGGGAGATGCCCTTTTTTTCTTTTGAGCATTCACTCCGTTTCTAGGTGAACATCAGCTGTATCATCGTAGTCAACCGAAGAGCTTTATATGTACGATTGACAAGCCTGTTTCTGTTCCCGTGTCCGGTGGGCTAGTTTCTCAACCCTTCTCAAGATTGGAGCGTTGAATGTAGATGATTGGACAAGCTTCCAGCTGGAGCTTGGAGACTGGAGGCCATCGACACGGCCCCCAAGGAAGATGGGAAGAAGGAGAAGACCAAGAGCTAGGAACAAGCAAGCTTATCTGCCCAGTTAAGCCTCGGGGGTGGCGATGTTGTCAACATCCGCGCCTTGTGTAAGGTAACTAACTTGTGTGCCATATATCCCCTGGGTTATACAGGAGCTAGAGAAAGTACATTTCTCATGATATCAACTTGGCTGACTTTCTACAGGCTTGTATTTCAGTATGATGATACAAGAATGAGTAAGCAGCATATCTTATAACATGATCTTGGTATTGATCCAAGTTGCACAAAGTAATGGGGTCTTATAGAAACATCATTAGGATAATTCGAGGTAGTATACCACTGCATCTTCTGCACAACCCAGGAGAACTTCTGCCTGGTCAATTCATAACTGAGAGCTGGTAGCGTATTTCTTCCCGAAGCCCATCATTAAGCTTAGACATAAACTAATTTTGTGTTGCACATGTAATACACAGCTTCTAGCTTCTAGCTTCTAGCTCCAAAGCGGTCCAATATGCCCTATCCGTCTTAATCCAAAAGCTCGGTAATCAGCAATGCATGTATCACATAGCCTTCTTATTAGTGTTACTTATGAACAACTATTGGGCAAAAGTCCTCTTCCAAGACTTGTCGATGATCTTCAACATTCTGGACTTGCTGAGCCTCAATCTATCAATAGCAGCATGACAGGAGCATGGGTTTCCGCTTACATGCACCACTCTAATGCTTATGGTTTGGTTTCAACATTGCAAAAATCCGACAAGCAAGTGCTTGATTGGGTGAGCGGGCGCAGGCAGAGTCGCTGACAAGATGAACCTTCTTGGCTATGTAGATCAAATTAATTGTCTTACTATTGAGATTTGGCGCATGTCGGCTATCAAGAGCCATAGCCCGAATTCAACTTGTATGTCAGCTTAGTAGCTCGGATCTACAACCTCTTAATTTTTGACAAAGGCACAAATACATTCGCTTTGTTGTTATATCTGTAATTATTTAATTACTAAGTGATCGAGCGAGGGCAACCCTTTTTGAGGACTGCTGGCAATGCATCGTTTTCCAATGCTGCTGCTGGTGCCTTTGTACAACTTCAGTTCAGTTTCAGGAGCAAGACAATCCTCACTGGGAGCAACTTTCGATCGAGATTCGAGGGGTTTGTTTGCGGTTCCTAGAAAGAATGGTTTGCCTCCATTCAACACTTACACCGGAACCTTTATAGTCATATGCAGGTCAAGTGGACCGCCAGGCACTGGTTCGACACTTGTTTGAAGTTTCAACTTTATCTGGCTCGAACTAGAAGCCCGCTAAACTAAGTCGGTTTGATATAGATCTCTGTCAAGTGTCGAGTGTGTTTGTCTAGTCACAGCTGGATCGGGGATAACGGCTCGACTTCATAGCGCACAAAAAGCCCTTGTCATGACAAAAGAAACCAATGTTTTGATTGAGAGGGCCCGTTGGAAAAAGTATATGAGCCAGCCAATATGGATCGAAAACGAAACTACATCATGGTGATACTCTCGAATAGCCCACAGACATTACTAGACTGCTGAATGCGATGCTGACATCCGAACCAAATCATCAAAAAGTAAACAAACTTTGGCATCATGATAGCTCGCCATGCCATCATAGCAACCACGGAGATAGTGACGAATGAGAAGCGGGACACGCCACAACGGGTTATCTATTGCGAGAAACAAAACATTTCCCCGCAACGCAACACAACGCAACGCAACGCAACCGTTCAACCGGTGTGATTGTGCTGGGGCCTCGCATCAACTAGACACCCAAGAAATGACTAATCGACGAATTGGACGCCCTGGATCTCTACCGAGTTCTGTTCCTGCAAAAGTGCAGAAATGGATACTGTGAATCCAACTATGAATGTGCTAGATGCACGTACCAAGGCTTGATGTGCATGTAGGCGGTTCATCCATGACATGGGCTACTCCAACTCCACGGAACAGCATCCCCGGCGCCTTGGGTCGAGTCGTGTGACAATGTGTCACTGCAGCTCAGAGACTGGACTTGGGAATCGTGAGGCCTGTAGCCCATGGACAGCCAGTAAGCGGACAACACACGGCTGCTCGACATTGGACTGGCCTTGCATGAGCTGAAGCCCTGCTCATGCTTGAATTCCCTGTTCATGGCTTCTGGGCAATTAAGCATATTCTATTCTCTACAGCATCTGTGGGAGTGATGCCAACTCAAAACCACCAATTGCAACTTCTAAAAGGCTCAATTGGTTTCCAACTTTAAACCTGTTCATCATCCTGAGGCGTTTCAACCTTGCAACATAAAACCTGCTTCAAGCGCGCACAGCAGCGATGCAATCGGCCTCACGATACTACATACGTATCCCGTTATCCGTTATGCAGGGCTTTGGGGCTTATGTGAAGGTTCTGATATTGGTGACAACTTGGCATACCTGGTCAATATAGGCCGATGTAAGTCGCTTACACACCCACCGGAGACGGCACACGCTGCCCAAAAGGCTGAGACAGGCCGACAGGTACATGACGTGGTATCAAACAAAGATTATTCAAGTGTGACATGCTCGCCAAACCACTTGAATCTGGCACGAAACTCAAGCCATGTTGAGTAGCTGGACAATAATGTGTAGTCACGTCGTGACTTGCGAGAGCTATTGATTTGCGACAGGGATCATAGCTCGCTACAACGGCCCGCTGACAAGGCGGTTACAAAGTTCCATTTCACTGTAAGATCGAGATCGAGAGCTGTTGTTCTTTCCCTTTGATTCCGAGTGTTTCTCGTTTCTCAACTCTTCTCGCTCAGACATCGAACTGGATCCTTGGCGGAAACTTTGGCAGGAGACCGGACAGTGGATTGTGCCAAGATACTGGAAGACTCTGTGGGACCCTTGGCAGACGAGAAAGCAAGGAAGCCATCATGGATATTCAGGCACACTTACCATAGCAAAAGCCACTGCTCCGAGTGCAGTAGGGCTATCCGTATCTTTGTTGCCTATCGCGCGTGATGCAAGAACGTCAAAGGATGGAGTTATCAGTGCGCACCGGGAACCAATGAGGGTATTGTTAACCGCCCATCCAGTACGGCTCTCTAGTTGCAATACAGTAAGCTCAAGGCGCGAGTCTTAGCTTGAGGCTTTTCAAGTTTCGCTGGGCTCATTGAAGCGGCGGGGCCAGATTTGGACCGCTCCAGACTTTCGGCAATCAGATATCCCGCGCAACTTATGCTTTGGCAAAGACAAAGGACCGAGACGAGTGGTTTTTCCCGTTTTCTACAAGGGAGTTTCTCCTTGTGCCAGGTGGCTGACGGCTGTTGATTGCACTGCAGGACGGTGAGAGCGTCGACGTGTAAGTGTAGCGCGTGGCGGATATGACCAACAAGATCCATTAGCATGACAGCCTTGTCGTGCCAAGGACCGAATACCTACTGAAAGAGATAGAACATGCAATGTGCATCGCATCTGCAGCCTCATGTCTCCATTCCTGGCGGACCGGAGATGGTCAAATCATTAGGTTACAGCCGAGAGGTTTGCTGGAGACATTTGAAACTGGCTGCTCGCTCTTCTCGAGGAGAGCATTCGGCAAAGGCGATGTTATCAAGTTTTCAGTTCGTTGGTGGTGGTTCTTTTATGGCGCAGCCCACGGCCATCGCCGGATGAAACCCCACGTGGAGACTAACCGCGCTTACAAGAAGCGAGCGGATAGTTACATAGTCATTGACCGAAACTCAATCGTGGGTTTCTTTCTATCTGTGGCTTTGGAGGCTGCCTTGGAAGACTTGGATTTATCGATGACAAGTCGAGTTGCATGAAAGTCGACCGAGAGAAAAGCGCATGTATAGGAGGTAAGTGTCAACTTGGGCTGACGCTGACATGACGCCGGTCTTTTTGTGAGGGAATTTAACGACATCTTGCACGTTTAGCACCAAAAGTTGAAGTTGAGGACATATAGCAGCACGCAAAACCTTTCGTCCCAGGGCTGTGGCAACATGGAAATGATTATCCCGATCTATTACCCGATGCATCGACCGGTGGCTGCATCGAAAAGTGATTATCAGGGCATGGGGTTTTCCCGTCGACTGGCGACTGGCACAGAAGCAGGATGATCTGATGCGTAGAACGCCAAGATGAAGCCATTGACAGACAACCCACCCCATGCGTGATGGAGCTCCAAGTAGGTACTGCTCCACTCGCTACTCATCCTTGACGATGCAGTTCCCCAGTCCCCGGAGTCGGACGGAGCTGAAGTGCACGAGAGTGGGCTAGAGCCTAGCGAGTTCATGAGTGAAGATAAAACAAACTTGGTTGTAAGCACGTGTCGAGGCAAAAGGGTTCATCCCATTGGAGAGTTTATTGTGAACCTCAGCTCAACAGGGAATGTCGACATGAGAAAGCGGGGAGGGGAGACAAAATAAGTTGAATGAAGAGAGCCGACTTTGTTGCAAGACATGGGAATAGTTAACCCTGGAGCGACGTTGTAACGGAAAACATCAGTTCATCCGCTATGCTACATATCCATAGGAGGGGGGCTCTGTTCTTCAATACATACCCGGACCGGGGTCATTGTCAAAAGCACCTCAACCCATGGGCCTACCTACATGAACTCCACGCATGGCCAAGGCTTGTCAAAAAGTTGGGTTACATCTGCTTCTTTCAAGGTATCTGTCTCTGTCACAGAGATTCGTTTGCAGCCCGCCATTGACAGACAGTATCGCGCCGTGAAGGAGGCCATTACTTTGGTCTGCTGTTGAGAAAAAGCCACTCATCTTGAAAACCATCATCTTCCAAGATCAATTGGTTGCTCAAGTTGCACAAGATTCCCCTCCAGTTTATTATACTTTGGTCCCAGGAGAGGTTGTTGTTGGACAGTACATGCAATGTATGTACCAGCGGCCGTCTGCATTTACATGGCACAGCTCAAGGTTGCACTGGATCTCAGAAAATTGACTCCAAAAGCCAAGAATCTAGAGATTGGCTACCGTGAACCGTCCTTTGAGAGACCCTTCTTGGTCTAGGACTTACCACATACGTGGTCCGGACATTCGCTTGTCCAGTCGATGAGATCACATGGGAATTCAGTTGAAATGCATACATTTCGGGGTCCATCCAACAGCAAGCTGTTGCTCTACACCTATGTACATCTGCAATTCCGGCTACTACACATTAAAACGTGCGGTACCTGGAGAATGTCTCGGAAAATCTGACTGGTATAATCTCTCTGTGGTATGCTCTCATTAGCCTCCCTTCATCTGTAGCAACAATGGCAGTGTGCCTGGCTTGATGAATGAATCGCCATGCCAGTGCTGCCCTTTTCATTAGGGGTCACATCAAATTCTCTCGTGCTACCCTCGTGAGTGCATTCGTTGGGTCGCTTGTGTCACCAAAACACAAGTTTCTTTGTCGATATCGAATTCCTACCAGCGGGCTCTGGTGCAAGGAGTATCAATTGGGTTCATCGGCGACGGGTCCTCGAGTCTAGTTTCTGCGGGAGCTATTGTGGTATGCTTTAAACCAACCGCTTAAGGGAAAAAACTGACAAAGTACGGTTGATATTGGTGTGAGTGCTCTAGACTGAGTCCTACTAGGTTTCTCGCTATAGAGTTGTCCAAACCCCCACTCGTAAGATCCAACGATTGGGAAGAAAGTGCGGGTATTGACTCTCTCACCTCACCCTGGCTGTCGGTCTCGTCAGTACCTCGCAAACCTCTCTCCCTGGTAGAAGAACTCTTGCTATTCGGCGCATGGTTAGCGCGCTATAGATGGCAAAGTGACTAGGGGTGTGTGATGTGTGTGATAGTGAGTGTCGGCCGGCCGGCCGGCCTGGGACTCTGTTCGGCGAGGATTGCGAGCTCTGAACCAAGAACCGTTATGTGACAATGTGCATCACCCTTTTTTTTTACGCGGAGAGACACCTCAATCCACGTCAATGTCGGTTGCGACATATCCTCACCTAACGCTTTCATCCGTCTGCTCGGCTGCGTTCTGTCGCTTATCTGCTAATGCAATGCTAGCCTGGTACAAATTCACCACCACCAAAAAAAAAAAAAAAAAAGGCACAAAGACAGACGACAGAATCGCTTCCGAGCAGCAGCGGCTAAGGCCCTACGGGGAGGCAGCTAGAACAACCCGGCCGGCCAGGCCAGTTTACCCACTTCAACTTGCAGCAAGGAGATGACATCAATGGTCGATTGCAAGGGTGATTGGTCTGGCTCTTCTTCGGTGGTGTGCCTTCAGCTGGCCCGCGAGTAGGTGGTACATAGCCTGTTGGAGTTGAAACTGGAGGTTGATGATGGGCGGTTATGGACCAGCATTCTAATAACGTGCCAACAAACAAGTCGCAAATACCAAGGTAGTCTAGAGGGCATCAATTATGAAAGCATTGGTCAGGCGACGGATGTAACAAACCCATAGTGAGAGCACCTCAGTTGAGATAACGCCCCATGTTCCACATTCTTTCTATCCATTCGTCTTACACGCTCCGCTGTGATCATTAGCTGTCGCGAAACATGCTCACGAGGAATTAATTTCTGTCGACAACAAACAGACAGAACAACCCCCAATCCACCAGCCCTCGTGCCATCCCAAAGCAGATTCAATTGAACCATTTTCAATAGAGCCAAGCCGCTGGTCTCGGTGGCCAAGACTGACGATCTACAGTCGACATCATAGAGGTACTTGGACCAAAGTACTGAGCCTCCAATGAATTCCGTAGCGGGGATCCACCTGCACCTGCAGCACCAGGTACCTATGTTGGTAACTAACCCACTTCACCTAGGGTACCCTCCGCTCTTCCCCCATGCAACGTTGGACTGCTGCTTGGCTGCTGGCTGCTGCTGGCTGCTACTTGTTGGCGCCTCTGCCCACCATCCATTTCTGCCCGCTCTCGTCCTCTCCAACTCTTCCCTACCTACAATAACAACAATATCTAGTCCACCTTGGCACACACAGATACATACTCCTCGCCTCATCTATTCACGACACCTGAAGCTCTCATGCTTCTGAACCCATTCACATACTGTTTCCGTCGCCTTCTGTCTTTGTCATTTGCATCCAGACGCCCCGCTCTTCTCGCGCGCTACTCAGCTCAGTCTCACTTTTTTCGGCTCCCTCTCGCTTCCCCGATTCTCATACTATAACCCGCTCAGCCGCGCCCGACGGGGCCAACTCCCTCCCTACTCTCGGACAGACGCCACGACCCGCGAGCCGCTACAGCATAAAGTGTTCGACGTCCCCCCTCCTTGACGTCGCCCTTGATCATGCTGGAACCCCAGGCTATGAGAGGGCCAATTGACCAGACCGTTGGCTACGGACACTCGAGATCACGCACCACGTCATCAACCGCCTATCCTATGCAGTTTCAGACTTCTCACCTTGCCCAGCCGGGTCCCAATCACTCGCAGAACCGCCGCTCGCCCTCTGTGAATACCTTTAGCACCGCCTCGAGCATTCCTCCTCCTGCCGCCTACCGCTCATCTTCGCAGAGCGAGCTTCGACGCTCTACCTCTAGCCGTTCAGGCGGAAGCCCTCAGCCCTCCAGCTATGTCGCTCTCCTCCGGAAACAAAAGGGCACCGTCTGGTGCGATCGCTCTCAGTACGAGGACCCACGACTACTGGCCCAACAACGTGCTGCAAAGATGCGTGCAACCCTGGAGGTGGTCGGTGGATCTCACAGCGGCGCCTCCGGAGGTGCCGGAGGACGAACCAGCACTGGCCTCAGCACTACGAATAAGGTAGCAGCCAAAATCCCCAAGATCCGGCATCACGGAAAAACGCCCGTCGTTGGCTACGCCCCTGGCGAGAACCATGTCGGTGTCGGTGGTGTGCCCATGCGGCTGAGCGCTACCGAGGTTGAGGCTGAGAGCAGCGAGGATGAAAACGCCGGTGGGGCTCGCCCGCATCACCGTAGGACGGGTAGCAGTGGGCGAAGCAGTACAACCAGCAGTCGCCGAAACCTTGCCTACCGATCATCAGGGGGCATGGGCAGCCAGCATAGCCGAAGGTGGAGTCCTGGAGACACTCCCGAGCGCACTGGCAGCTTGGTTGAAGCAACACCTGAAGATATTGTCGACGACGCAGCCAGCGGCAGGGCTCGCAGCATGGCGAGTGGCAGCAGCGGTGAGCGCGCCGATAATGTGGGCGAGTTGAGCAATGCTCCCAGACTTGCTTCCAACTCGCTCATGCATTCAGCGCTCACTCGAGAGAAGAGTGTGAAATCAGCCGATGAGCTGAGGAGACGGGGAAGCGTTGATGAGCGAACATCGACCCTCACCTCTGGACGCCTCTTTATCGCCAACCCTGACTAAACATGATTTTCAAGCGAAACAAACTCCAAACCTGGCTATGAATCACTACATCATGATACGCAGAGCCGAATGGACATCTTTTCACATCGTTCGTTTTCCCACCACACTTTGATTCGACAGGTGGCTTGCATTGGCCGGCGTTTAGCATTGATTTTTGTCTTTTGATTTCAAACACCACCTATCGCTAAAGGACTATACACCCCACGAATTTTTCCTTTTTCAATCTCTCGCTATCATCATCTCTACACCTGTTGGATGGACGAAGTGTGCATCTGGAGCAGGGTCTCCACTGTCGTTGACGGACTTAATGTTTGAAAGATACCTCTGCTTTCTGTAGCTAGGACTGAAGACAAAAGTATGCTTAATGAGATACCACCCCTCGGTCTCACCGGAGAACAAGGGGCTTGAAAGACAATATTGTGCTGCAAGTCTTGTGTGAAGTTGAGTTTTTGGTGGATCCCATGATCGTCGTTTGGCCCTCGTATTGCCTATTTGAGGGAATTGCTGTGCATTCGGTGCCTGAGTGACGTTATCGCCCAGTTGTCTTGAGGTTTCACGCTGCCAGGTCAGGCAACAACTGCACCAATCGTTTGTCTTCGGCTCTTGTTACCAGATCGGCCCCCACGACGTCACTGTCACTGGGGATCTCCATGCCTTGGGCCATGGCAATTTGGGAAATTAGCCATTGGAAGATCGCCGGAATGCCAAGAGCCGCCATGGGTCACTTTTTATTTTTATTTTGTTAAGGCTGCCAAGACCCTCCCTCAGGGGCATCAGCCACAGACCCTTGGAAGAGCCGCCAGCCGATGCTTAGCCGAGCTTGCCCTCTTCGCCGCGAAATTATTCCCGTGCACGCGTAAATTGGTGTAAATTGTCCGTTCAACCACGCGCCCGCTTATTAGGTTGGCGCCAAATTCACGCGTCGTCGCGTCTTTCCATTAACGTTGGTCCCTTCTGGGATCCACTTCCCTCCTACCTCGACTGCTTCATGCCACTTGCGGATCAGGTGCACGCACGAAGGAAGACTTCCATTCTTCCCTCAAACAACCACAACAAACCTCAAGATCATACGCCTTTTCGAATCGCATAGTAATCTCTTTCTTTCAAACCACTAGAATCCGCACCCTGTTTGACGACTTTCCTCCTCTACGAGACCTAGCAAACACTTTCCTCACAACTAATATTGATTGTCACCCTTTGCACGCCGCACCACCATCTGCGAATCCCTGAAGCTATCGCTTTGAGCGAAATATGATCGAGTTGGCAAACTCGAAGCAACACACGATGCCGCTCTTTGAACTTTCACCGAATATCCAGGAATCTGAGGCTACGAGCCGCAAGAGAAGCCACGATGACTTCGCGAATGAGAGTACAGGAGTGGAGGTATCTGCAGACGCAAAGCGGCCATCATCGCCTTCAAGCCAGCCTAACGCAGAGCGCTGTGAGTTTCGTTCGCTTGCCCTGACGTCTACAATTACTAAATATTTACAGCATTGTCTTCCACTGTTCTAACCAGCGCTGCACCCGCTTCGCCAACATCATCAGTCCTCAGCGATCCTGGTAGTACCACGCCTCCTCTCAAATCTCCCTCTCCACCTCCACCTCCGCAAACACCCGCCAAGAAGGAGACAACACAGACTTCTGCATCTTCAGCATCTAAATCGACGACCACTACTTTAACAGTGAAGCGAAAGAAGTTGACTCCGGCGGAAAAGGCGGAAAAGGACAAAGAAGCTGCCCGGCTGAAGGAAGAAAAGGAGAAGGAGGCAGCTCGTCTTCGAGAGGAACGCGAAGAGAAGGCTGCTATTCGTGCAGTTGAGAAGGCCAAAGTCGAAGCTGAAAAGGTCGCCCGAGCTAAAGAACGTGACGAGAAGCGACGCCAGAAGGAAGAGGACAAGAAGCGAAAAGACGAAGAAAAAAAGCGAAAGGAAGAGGAAGAGGAGAAAAAGGCACGCCAGCAACGAACACTCGGCTCTTTCTTCAAGGTTCCCAACACCCCAAAGAAGGCTGTTGGCAGTACCCAATCCAAAGACGGCACGCCAGGGAAAGCAAGTCCTATCAAAGCTGTCAGCCAGAACTCAAAGTCTGAATACGAGAAGCTGTTCAAGCCTTTCTTTGTCAGAGAACACACACGAGTCGCCCACAATGGACCTGAGATGGACAGCGAAACACGCGAGGTGAAATCAAAGATTCTAGACGAATGCATCAATGGCCAGCGTGCCGAGGAGCTGGATGCTTCCCGTTTCGACCCTGTTCGCCTCTTTTCTCTCCCTGGCAGACCACCCCAGCGAGGTAGACTCCATCATCCTGTTAGGCACATCATGGAGCAAGTTTACAGGGATACAGAGAGAGCGGGAAATGCGGTTCCCGACCATGCCGACAAGATCATGCGGGAAACACGCCAGAAACTTTCCAAGGTGCCTATGAAAGTGATATCGTTCTCGCAGGATGTGCGGCCACCTTACTACGGAACAATGACTTTCAAGCCATTTATTCTGGGGAAACTGAACATGAGCCAGTTGGCTCGCAAGCCCACAGGAAGACGACTACCTCTCGACTACGACTATGACTCGGAAGCTGAGTGGCAGGAAGAAGAAGGCGAGGATATTGATGTTGATGACGACGAAGAGGAGTTGGACGATGAGGACGACATGGAAGAATTTCTTGATGACTCAGAAGACGCTGGTCTATCTCGGCGAGTCTTTGCAAACACATTGGAACCAGACAGTACCGGCATCTGTTTTGAGAACGGAAACCTTGTGGTAAATCAAGTCATCCACGAGCACAGAATGGAGTTTATGCATGGTAAGTGTAAAGCAGACCCAGGTGGAGTAGAGCAAACTGACCAGGTCTAGATGGACTCGAGCAAACTTGGGGCATTGATCCATTCTCAACACAATATTGGGAACCCGAGACCAAGACCAAGATTACCAAAACCACCCAAACAGCTGACACAGGCGCCAAGATGCCTCCCCCTCCCACACCTTCCAACGCATTCGCGGCATTGACAGGCAGCAGCGGTAGCGGTGATGCGCCGAAGCTTGTCAAATCAGAGCTTCTTGATGACCTTAAGAGAGCTATTTTGGACAACAAGGCTCTTTCCAAGGTTGGAATCATTGACTTTATTTACCACCAATTTCGAAATGATGTGTCCCGGACCGAGGTGAAGAACACGGTTGAGCTGGTGGCAGAGAAGACGGGTAAAGGACGCTCCAAAGAGTGGGCATTGAAGAGCGGCCATGAAATCACTTCATGAGGAGGGATATTGGAAGAATCAGAAGGGTATGCCTTTTTTTTTTTTTTTTTTTTTGGTTGAATATTAGCGTCGGAGTGTATGGTGTGCATGGGTTTGCTTCATGAAATTCATTGGTAAAGGAAAGGGGTTCATGTTCAATTTTGGAAGCGTCCAGGGGTAATGTCATAGCATCTGACATTGCATGCGATAGACATGGAGTAGATACCCTCGTGTTATTGAAGTTGGTGAAGAAAGGATCAATCTACTACAGAAATAAATCCATTGATATGAAGATGAGAGTTCAATGATCAGTAACATTCAAGCTCATGGTGACGACGGAGATTGCGGGGCCGAGAGTAGAAGACCCGGGGGACGTGCGCCCCTAAAGATTAGGGAACGTGTTTCGTGGTTCTGGAACCTTTTCGAACAAAACAACTTGACGATTTGGCCTTTGCACAGCCAAACTCGATATCTCATCTCCTCATTCAAGTCACGAGTTCTTGTAACGCCTTTCTATACCCAATTGATCCGTGGCGCTCGACGGCCTGAACTATCCTTCTGCCTAGGTGGTTACGCACTACGCAGCTCACCTCTTGCGCCTCGGGCTTTCTCGAAGCTCTTAATCCGTCCAAACGCATTCCGAACCGCGCGCAATGATAACCCAACCACAATAACATCGATCTTGCACATCAAGTCCCTCGACATCTCTCCCTGTTATAGGCAGCGCGACATGTGCGCTCGCCCAGCATGGAGAATCCCTGGGGTTCTCCTTGGACAAACGACTCGCCCCCAAAGATAGACCTTCCCGCGCCGCCTCCGCATGCGCACTTCACTGCGGATCACTCGGGAAGCTCGCAACGCATCTCGCCTGCTCACACACCATGGAACGACGATGAAGATGCTTGGGGCGGTTGGGCTGAGGCGGGAAAGGACGGCAGTCCGCGTTGGGGGAGGAGTCCTGGCCTACGACCCATCGGAGGCAGTCCTGCCAGTTCGAGGTTACCGTCACCGACGCCGGATTCCTGGGGTCGACGACTGTCAGCGCAAGAAGCATCAAGAGCACGGAGAGAAGAAAGCAATGGGGATTCGGCGATAAGCATGGGTGAAGGACTACGACCGATTATTGGACGCGTCGCGACGAGAACACCATCTCTTAATAGCTTGAGAGAGAATGCGGCGGATGTTTGGCAGCAGCCAGATCCTCCTCTGTCGAACAGAAGTGCCAGTCCATTGCCGAGCGATGATGGCCGGCCGGGTTCGCCGGACGGAGAGCCTGAACCTGCTCTTCAGCGTGAAACCCGACCGGCTGCTTTGCGACGAGCATCCAGTAAAGTTTCCGGGCTCGTGGAATTGTACGATGATATGGCCAAGAGAAGCCACAGCGTATCACCTGTTGATCCGTCTATGCGGAAAGTCTCGGACAATGTGTCGGCTGTGCAGGATAGTACACCTGAATCAAAGGTTGAAGAACGGATGGAACCTCAAGAGGAACCGCAAGTGGAATCTAAGCCAGAGCCAAAGTTAGAGTCGAAATCAGAGATGGAGTCTGAACCAGACTCTGAAACAAGTGTTGAGGCTGCGCCTATTGTTACCGAAGAAGCACCAAAGCAAAAGGAGGAATCGGCAACAGAAGACACAGAGGAGCTACTTGAGCAGTCGGATTCATGGTCGGATTTTGAATCGCCTACTCAGGGTGAGACAATTCAGAGTGAGACAAACCAGGAATTAGAAATGGAGGCTCCCGAGGAGCAACTCCCAGTGTCTGAGACCACAGCCAAAGAAGAATCACCTGACGAGCCAGTCCCGGCACGGCCGAAGCTACCGTCGATACCCTTTTCTGTCGATGTGACAAAGCTCGACCATCTTTTCCCTTCAGTCGAAGCAACTTTCCCTGCTCCAGAGCCAATACCGGATGTTATCATAGACGACACCTTTGCATCTATCTCTGAGCGCAAAGCCTGGTACCTTTTGTCACGACCTGGTTCTATACGAAAACATAACTTGGGAGATGATGAGAACTACGTGCGCATTGGATGGGGCAGCTCGCAAGTGCGTGAGAAATCTATAAGAATTGTAAGACGATGGATGGAGGAGGATTCGATCACAGGACGTGTTGTGCTGGGTCGCAGAGGTGGCGCTGCTGGTGCAAAGATCTTCAACTGGGATTCATCAGCCCCGTCTACGGAAATCTCAATCTCAGAGTTGTTGGCGCGGAAGAGCCATTCGAGACAGACTTCGGCAAACTCCAAAGCCACAGCGGCATCACCTACAGCAGCGGCCTTTGGATGGAACAGCAACCATATTCCTTCACCAACTGCTGCCATACCACCCCCAGCGCCTCGCACTTCAACTTCCAGTGAGCAGACTACGACGGTTGAATCATCACCTGTTGAGAATACTACGACATCTCCCGTGGCAGCAACGAGGCCGTCTATTGCAGCTCCTCCAAAGCCCACTATCACCGCCGAACCTCCGTCTCCCATTAAGCCTACACCGCTGAAGCCTACAAACCGACCTATTTCTATAACCCAGCCTATACCTTTTCCATCGTCCCCCACTGTCTCCGAGCCTCAGTCCCCGATCCCCTCTTCCTCATTCCTGGCAACAAATCGGCCATTATCAATCTCACAAGCGCCAACCTCTCCTCTGGCACAGCCGCCAACGAATGCAGGATGGGGTGATGAGGAAGAGGATGACGACGACGATGATTGGGGAGAGATGGTTTCTTCACCTACAGAGGAAGCAAACGGCACGTTTCCATCCATGGATGCTATCGTGGCCACTGATACTGGCGACAACAGAGGGCAGGTCAGCAACATTGATTCATTTGAAAACACACCCAAGCTGGAGACAACAAGCAACGGCCGTCTTTCCACGGCTGCACTGAACCCACCGCCTCAAGGATTTGTGCCTCGCAACAAGGAATCGCCAACACTTGATTGGAATATTCTGCCACCACAAGGCCCAGCATCGAACCACAGCAGGTCAACTACCCTCGATTTGAGTGCTTTGCCTGTGAAGAGCTTGATGCCCAGTCACTCACGGTCAACGACGGTCGACTTGGGAACGCCTCGCTCACCCCTAAACGACAACATATCGACAAACTTGCTGCCAAACAAGGAACAGTCACCTGTTGAGCACGCGAACAAACCCAAGTCCTGGGATTCTTGGGGCCTGGGCTTGCTCGACGATGCCAATAAGCCGGTTCGACCAAGAGAGGACAATAGGTCTGTCAGCCAAGAACGACAGCCTTTGGCGAAACCCCTCGACACACTGAAGGATCTGGCTTGTCCTAAAAAGCCAAGACCAATGTCACTACCAGTTCCCCCGCGACAAAAGACAGTCGTAGAGCCCCCTAAAGATGACGAGGTCGTGGCGGACATTCTCCGAGATCTTCCAGATCTCTCTTACATGTTACGATAAACGCGAGGCAGTCACGAGGAGTAAGAGATGGGAAATAAGTGTGAGCGAATGGAGTAAATAATTGGTATGGCATGCGTACGGTCGGTCGGTGTAGATGACATGTTTTGACTAGGGATATGTATTTTGACCATGGAAGAGGCGTTCACCTTTGTGCTTCTAAAGACACGGTAGCTGGATAGCATTGACGTTGCATAATATACTTTAACAAACATGAATAGAGGATATCGATACAAGCTGGGCCCGTCTGACGTGTGATTTGGTCTCGCAGCATGTCACAGGGTTGGTGAAGCTACGGTCCCAAGTTCATCGCTCAAGCTGCTTTCACACCGACGGGTGAAGTAGGCAGTACATGGAAGCGAGGCGTCACATCATGTCTGTCGACGGTGAAAACCATTGCGCATGGCCGCAAAGTCTCTGTATGCCTCGAGGACGAGTGCGTGCGTGCCAAGGGAAAACGGAAAAGGGGGTAGGCCCTTTAACGCCTTGAAACGTTTTCTTTTGGACTCGGATTCTTCTATTCTTATCCGCTTTATAGATTTCGGCCTCGTCATTTTGCATATACCTCTTTTTTCGTTTCCCTTTTCCTCCCTGGGGTGGTTGCCTGCGCAACGGGTGAGGTTATGAGCGCTCTCGCTGCGCATATATCCTTGGCATAGCGGCGAGTTTCATCAAACATACTAATCGATCTTGGACCTCAAAGCTATGGTATAACCCCTGATTAAGAAATATGCCTTCTCAACGGAAACGAGCGTAGTGTCAAACAAGCGGTACACAGTACACCACTGCAGATGTAATTCATGTCAGATACTCTCTCTGCAGGAATAAGGTACACGAGTCTTCTGCCACGGCTTCTAGGAACTGCGTGTGGCGCAACTCGCTGTACGAGACGATGAGATCCATGAGAGCGTTGCTTCTCATGGAGGGTGAGACGGTAATGTTCTTTGATAAACGTGTCCGGAGGTCGATAACAAATGCTTCGTGCATGGGCATCTATACATTAATAAACGACATGTTTGTATCGTGTGATGGTTCGAGCGCGAAGATCCAAAGGTGAAAAGGTCCCTCGGTCTTTCTGTATGTATTCTCTTTATTTCCTGCCTTTTCTCGTAGATTTACCAATGTTCTTTTCGGCAGACGAGAGTGTTATCAAGGATGATGAATACCATGGCAACAACAACAGTACCTACCTACCCAGGTATGTATAATATTCTATATCCAAGGCAGTAATAAATTGCCTGGATACCTGCCTACGCAAGTTAAGATACTACCTAGGTAACGACTTGGAAAGCGGTAGAAGCCATCATCCTACAGGCAATCATCAACTGCAAGCGCTTGCTGGGCCATTCTAACCTGTGTGCAATATCTTGATAGATGCTGACAGGTCTTCCATTTCACTTTCTCGCTCGCCATCCCCAGATCATCAAAGTTCACATGGTGGGACGTGGTTTCATGGTAAAGGCCCTCTCAATAACGAGTTGATGACAGCGTCTGGTAAATGATGACAAGTATAACTACCTACCAGTGGGTTTCCTGTTGGCTTTTGGCTTACAAACACAAGATGAGCCTTTGACTGTGCAAACTTGAGGATGGTGATTTGTACGTTCCATCCAGTCCCAGGCATATCAAAATTGCTACGTATCGCGCTCATTGCTGCCCCATACGGGTCAGGCTGAACCCGAAATAAGCAGAGACAGTAGGTTTTATCCTAAACACAGCCCTAGAGTGACATCAAACCCCAACAAAGACAACCTATTGCAAGATGATACCTGGGATAGAACTTCAACCTGCCCGCTTTACCAGGCACTCCCATCACACTGCTGAGCTTTCCAGCGTGACTACATTGACCGCCGTAGTTGGCCCCTTTCGCTGTCCGGGCTGTGTTACACAGCGTAGCATATGTCAGCAGCGTGACCGAAGCCAACGAAGGAAGCTTTGACAAAGAAGTCGTCCTGTACCAACAGCATTGTTGATCTGTTGCCTGTAGGTCTCGGAGTCTCCGGTGTCATACAGGCCATCTGTGATCTCCAATTCTGAAAATGACGCCAAGAGCAAAGGTGACCACCATGTCATCAGGCATCTCCAGCCATGCTTATCACCGGCTGTGACGATGAAGCGACGACTCTTTTCCGCAGACGTCTGACACTAGACACATACATGGTGTTGCTTGAAAATTCGATATCGCATACGGGTAAGATTCCGGCTGAATGCCTGTCAATCTAGGACCAATCAAGAATACATGGCAGCAGCTTGTCTGCCCTTGTTGCTGCGAAGCCCTGGCTGTCAAAGCAGGTTACCCTGCAGTGCTGGCCTGATACTGATTTGTATAGCATCACAGATCTCTTGGAGCATGCAGCGAAAGATGTGCAATACTATCACGGTGCCGGATAGGTACGTGTCATTCTTATTCTGCCGGAGCACTTGCCCCTCAACTACGCCCTGGTAGAGGCCATATCCAGGAGCTGTGTTGCAGAGATATTTAGCCTAAAGGGCAATATCGATGGCGGTGATGGCGGTGACGACGAGATGCTAGGTTATCATCCCTCGCTGGACCGTAGCGAATATTGTAGGATGAGGCCCTTGTAGATGATAACCTCACTCTCATACCTGTGATATCACCGCCCTGTAATGTCCAAGTCGGATAGCATCATGCCCCCCCTCTTGAAGAAGAAACGATCTTTGCTCGGTCATGTTGTTTTACATGATAGACGAGCCCCTGGACGTTTTGGACAAAACAGCACATCTTTGGATTTGGAAGCGAAGCTCATCATTTCCATCCGCAGATGTATATCCATGTTGTTGATGAGAAAGGCTTATCTCTCAACACCCGGCGCACCAGTTACAACGACATCATCATCACCATTTGTCGTCATCTCCTGGTCGTTTGTCTGTGCCCGTTGATTGGATGACTTGATCAAGCCACCGTCAGACCGGTGATCCGCCTATCGAGTGTCGATCAGTGATCGTCGACCGCGCACCGAAGAGAGTCAACAGCCACATTTACCGGTACTCTCTCTCTCCCTGCGCTTGGCTTGGGAGGCGGAAAACCTTCCGCCGTCAGATAAAGCCGATGAAAACTTTAACTGCACGCATCTGGCCTTCCCCGGATTTCCAGAAGGCTGCAATGCCACCCTCCCTCACCCGCGGAGGGCCGCGCGCGCACCGACCTGTACAGTCGAGCGAGCAGTGAAATGCAGGTTCAGATCGCCAATTTTAAGCTCGCTAGCTAGCCACTTGGCCTCAGCGCTGTACTCTATCTGCATGGAGGCTGAAGGTTTTGACAGAGATGGAGGCGTAAAGAGCCTTTTGAAGCTCCTACCTGACTCTTGGCTACTACCGGCGCTTCGTCGGCTCATCGTCTCACGGCAGGCAGACGGGATAGATGTTACGTACAAGCGGCGAACGAAATAAAGGGGAGTGAGCTTTTTTTTCGAATGTCATTGCAGCAGCCGGCTTGGAAAATGCAAATTAGGTACCCACTTGTCTGACGACGAAGCGTCGTTGGAATGCCTGGCTAAGGGTCGAGAGGCGTGATGATAGGGCGGTTTGATGATAGTAACGCGATGCATGTCGTTGGATGCGTCCTGGTCTGCGGCACTGCAGGAGCCCATCTTCTGTAGAGGAGACATGATTGCTCCGCCCCCTCCGGACCATCTTGAGTGCATCGTGAAAAGTCTGGGGAATGCGGGGGACGAATAGGGAGCAATCTTGTGACGATGACCGTCCCGCTTGTTCTGCTTCTCCAAGTGTGAACGGTCGACGTAGAACAAGGCCGGCTGCAGCTAAACTGTGTATTTCAGCCTCTCTCTCTCTCTTCAACCCGCCGGAGCATTCTTTGCGCACGAGACCCATCTCAAGCCTGTCGATGTGTGTTTCAATGTGGAACTTTTGCTTTGTCAAGGCGGAGAGGGCCATATCACGCACCTACAGCAGCAACGCAGTGCTCTCTCTCGCCGAGGACGATTTCCGTATACTGGCTGACGAGACATGTGTTCCTTGTCCAACATGGCATGGCGGTGCCGCCACGGACACCTTAGAAACTAGAACCGCTGCAAATTGCCTTCTATAAACGTCCAAGCTCCAATGCTGAAGATCGTTGTGGCTTGTCTGTGGTTGAACCAGGGCTCGGCCCTTGATGGCTTGTCGAACCTGACTTTTCGGTTCAAGGTGTCTGTTGTCATGTCAATCGAGGCCGCACGAGCCAGCACACGGCGACGGTTACAATCCGAGACTATAGCTTCGGAAGCCGAACTTTAAAGACAGGCCCATGTAGCCCCTTGGCGTTCCCCGCGTTGGTACATTGTAATCATCTCATGACACACCGACCCCGTACCTCATGTGCAGGCGCGGGGACGGCCATTTTCATGTCATGTCCGGGCCGTTGGAGATCAAGTGTGGCTCCAAGCACTTGGCCAGAACTTGTCGAGAATCACCGTGGCCAGACTTTTAGTCAAAACCTCCATACTATTACGTACGTGATACGGACCACGCCCAACACGTGAAATCGAGACAACCAAAAGCCGGCAGCACGGGGAGCGCCAGGACAGAGAGTTTGCGGGGAAAATCCGGGGTCGTGGAGAAGAGGCTTCAATACCCTTTTCAATCTATCTCATGAGAGATTCCAGGGGCTTGAAATTTGGTGTTGAGCACCACCCCCCAGTAGTGGTGATCAAGGCCGTTGTCATGAAACCTCGAAAAGATGTGCAAGGCGGCACCGGAGCCTCGGTTCATGATTGACTGGGATGTCAGATTTGCTTTGCACCCCTAGTCTCTCGCCCTGCCCAAACGCAATTGAATGGGCCGTGTGTGAAGCAGCGTGAGGAATTTTCACATCTATCATGACAACCACAAGAATCAGCCACATCAGAATATCTAAACATGACTGTGGCCATGATGCACGCACGAGTCGAGGCGTCAAAGGACCGACCATAACCGATGTCAACCTCGTCCACCACGACAAACACCAAGCCGCCAGCTCAACAAGACTATGTAAACGGCGGCCGGATCCAAACTAGTGGTTCGCTCGGAGCAGTTGGGGTCCTGGTGTTTTTCATGTTCATCTTGATTCGTCCACTATTCCCTTACCAGCAACGTAGCATCCATCCAACCTCATCTCAAGTCCTGTGGCAAATCGGACATGGACCCCAACGCGGCGACCTCGGTTGCCTCCCTGGCCTCCTCGACTCGGCAAGAATGAGATCAGAGATGGTGGGAGCGCTCCTGGGGATCACTGTCAAATGCAAACAATCGATAGGGGAGCAGACCGACTTCTCGTGAGCCTAGCCTGGTGGAACATGTAGCCGCGTTGAAGAGGCATGGGGAAACTCGCTTAAGCAGGGGCTACGTGAGCCCAATTCGAGAGGCCCTATCAAACAGAAGCCACTGCTCGGACATTTGTGTCTCGGGCGGGTATTGGCGAAATGGAACCGCTTTCGACGTGGACTAGGGATAATTGCGCGAATCAAGAATGAGCATCGCAGAGTCCAACGAGTTGAACCGCTCCTGTCAAGAGCGAGTATCAAGTTCTGCTGGTGCACACGTGGATCATGACGGCTCGCTCGTACAGATAGATGTCGATCCCCTTGGAGATGGAAATCTCTACAGCCTACAGCGTAGCAGAGCTCCTGAGATGCCATGCCGCCGAGATGTGCATAGCAGAACGGCACGGCACTAAGCATCAAGGTGTTGTTCATACCTGAGAGCAGAATAGCTTGGTTTGCTAGTACCTAGTAGCCAACCCTGTTTCTACCTAGTTCCCTGGGCTGCTGTATAATTTTCGCAACAGGGCGACTGGTTCTGAATTTTCCAGCGATCAAGACCCGAGATGCTCAAAATATCGCACCCGCAGCCAATGACGGGAGCGCATCGCACGGAGCTGGATAAGGTTGAGGCAGGGGACAGGGCCGTTGACAACGGAGCCGTGATGGCGCTTCGAGGCGCTGCTCCCTGGCCTCGGTGGGAGAGAGATATGGGTGTGCAGAACTAGAGGGCTTTTTGCAGAGTACGAGGCTTAGACCCCAGCGCCTGGCTTCCATGGAGCATCGTTCGGTCCTTCTAACGCACGATTCATCGTTTAGCGTATGCGGCTAGACCACTCTTATAGCTGGTTCGGTATGAGTGCCTATGTAAATCCCTGCAGCCTCCGTACATAGGCCAGGGGAAGAGAATAAAACACGGGACTGACTTGCACCAGAACCTGCCGATCTCAGTGTGTGTGTGTGTGTGTGTGTGTGTTAATCAAAAGCTTCAACAAGAGAGGCTTCTGTAGTCGTCTCAAGGTGCGGGCGGCATTCAGTCATGCTCGAGGCTTCTGATACCTGTCCTGCCACCGCGCCATCCGCTAGAGAGATGGCCAACACCCACTCGAGTTGCACGTAGCAGCCACTGCTGTCATTGAACGTTGGAAGCAAGGGTATCTGGCCAGGGCCTGGACGACAAACCCCTCGTCAAGGTTGTCTGCAAATGCCTGTTTGATCATGATCCAATCTTCATCTGCATCTTCTGTCTTGGACAGCCAGGACAGCCCACATGGTGAGTTTATGAGCAAGTGCCCGACAACCTTGGCCTGAACAAAGGCAGATAAGAGGTTCGCCCAGCACTGTCGGTGAGGCAGAGGGTCCGGCGCACGAGTTTTAGCAGTGAAGCTCGTCATTCTCTTATCTTATTTCGAACCTGGTTCGGGGGACCCTTCAGGGTCTCAGCGTAAACATCGGCGCCCGGGTTTGCATGGGCCAATGCGACAAGGGCCTTCAGCTGCGAGGGACAAGCGCTACTATGAAAATCAGAAGCCGTCAATCTGGTGTTTTCTGCAACACCGAGAAAGCTCAAAGAGGCCAAAAATCTACACAGGAGCGAGGAGAGCAAGCACCAAGCGCTGCCATGTCGATGCTCCCCCAACCCTTGACCCTTGCGATGATCCTGGTTTGGTTGCCATTTTGCCAATCCCTGGCCGAAGGATCGGTACTCTCGCAGTCACCGATGAAACTATGCAGCTTCTCCGTGAATGCATCCGCTAAAGCTGACCTGCGCAAGATGATCATTACCCTATCCGCCCCCCAGCTTTTGTGTGTTAAAGATTGGCTTTCTGTCGGGACCGGCCGAAACCCGCCAGCAAACGTTGAGCTTGATGACTACCGAGCCAGCGGTGATGGATCCTAAAGATAGCCAAGAGCCGAGTCCAGCTCGATCGCGGCCCGCAAGCACGCCAATTTGTGCCAAATGCCGATAAGAAGGCCATGCTGACACCCAGTGCGCATTGTGGAGAATCGACTGGAATGCATATTGATGCGGATTATTTTCAATCAGTCAAGCCGACAACCGAACCCTCCTCTGGTGACCACGCAAGTATACGTTGTGGGAGCTACGTACAACAAGGAGCAGAATAAAGTTGGTGAAATGCTGATGTTCTAGAAAGGTGGCTGCAACGGTTGAAAGCTTCGAAATGCAAGAGGGGTTACTTCGTCTATCTGTATGAGGAAATACCAGTTGATGTGGTGTGCGGCCGACCATGCAAGTGCAATGTTTCTTGCGTTCTTCACTATGGCTTAGGTAGTTAGTACAGGGCATTTAGAGCCCAAGGGTGGTGTGGCACGGCAGCCGAGAATATCATCTTTATTCGGCACCAAGAGCGAAAACATGGCTTCTGCTGAGCTATTTATCCGTAGGGACGGTGTGACGGTGATGCACAGATACTCGTTGTGAATAGGTGCTGTAGATAGCAGACAGCAGTACAGGACTATGCGTAGTGGGTGTTGAAGCGCTTCCAGACCTTTGTACCAGATGACGAGAGCGGCGTGCATGGTGTGGGCTGTCTGTTCTCGGGGCGAGGGCAGCATGCATCGTTCAAGACAAGCAACCATAGACTTGGTCACTGGGATTGTTTGGGGTGCAGCTCTTGAAAACTTGGAAACTATTTGTAATAGAAGACGTTGACAGTTTTCCGCACGTCTCTTTACCTAGGTGCAGGAGAGCATATATACTGTGGTTTATTTTTTATTTTGGGTTTTTTAATTTTTAATTATTTCTTACCTTTCTATTTACGCTTGTCGCAATCGACAAGCCTATTCCACTATTTCTGTGTGCTCTATTCTTCAGAGCTCACTCGAAGGATGGCTTCTGGGTCGGTTGTCCCCCTTTCAGCCCAAAACACGGTCTCTTCAGGTGTTATCCGTGAAGCACAATATCAGGTCTCAGTTCTAGACCATGCCAGCGGATACTGCACAATCCAAGCAACAAGGCTGGCAAGTTATGAGTCCGTGAATGATGTAAGTGGACGGGCGCAATTCAGGACGAGGGGAGGGGATTGAGTGGGGGGGACAGCCAGTCGAGCATTGAAAGAGTCTAGCGTGCGTGACATAGTCCAAGAAGCCTGGTGGAAGAACGCATAGAAGCTCTTGGGGACGCCATACAACGCGCCGCCACGGTGACTTCTGGACGACTGCATTTGCAGGATTAGCCTGGTCGTCATTGGTTACACAGAATTAACCGCTCTGAAGTAGTGAGTACGTACCGCTGTGTTCCAGCTGCGGGTACCTCAAGTGCAGCGGTCAAATAGCTGCTCTGTCCGTGGTATTACCGTCGCTCGACCTGTCATGATATTGGAACCATGGTGTGAGATGAGCCCTACGGCTATGACGCAGATCCACAGAGCCAGCGGAATAGAGTGCACATCTTCCAAGACGGCTATGGTTGTCCGGAAATCAGTTGATGATATTGTGATTGCCTTACGGCCTGGATGACAATCAGCCCTGTCCAGACTATCCTGGACCACGGCTTGCTGCCATGTGTTGTGTGCGTTGTGTTGCGTGTGATCCTGCGGGGGAGGGGGGGGGGGGAGATTTGGTTCCACCAGCTCTAGCATGGCCATGGCAAACATGGCCTTGAACTGCAAAGGCCAATGCAAATATGCAAGACAGCCTAAGAAGAGACAGACGCGGAGGTTGAACGGGTACAGTTCGTGTTCGACGTCGATTGTTTAACCCGTCCCCCGGCCAAGCAAGTGTGTGTTTTCTCCGTCCCAGATATCAGCTAAAATGCCGTGCTGTTGCAATATCCCCCGCCCCCCTGCGCTTAGTTGGTGTGTGCAATACCACAACACCGCACGGAGATTGAGAGACACAAGGCAGAAGCGAGGTTTTGCCCAGATTGACGTGACCGTCAGGCTCGATGCCAACAATGGCCGCTATCCGCGGAGGGCATAGATGGATCGTGAGAGACTTGGCAACCCCAGGCTTCTTGGGCCCTTTTGCTTGTGAGAGGCGGGGAGAATTGCTTTTGTCACAGCGCGACTGGTCGAGTTGTTGATAATGGATGCATGGGAAGACAAAAGGACCTGACCTGACCTGGGACCAAACTGCATACGGAGCCCCGGGAGTGGATCACTTTAGCGCCTGTAGGCAAATGCAGCGGATGATTTAAGGTGCACCCGGCGGCGGTTTTGTCCCCCTTGCCCTTGCTACCATCCTCGGATCCATGCCATGCCATGTCACGTCTCCATGCGGGCATTCCCCTGGCCTGGCCTGGCCTGGTCTGTCTTGGCCTTTTGCTGGAGAGAGATAGCCCCAGCCCGCACGCAATAAAGATCTTTTGTTTCTATTACGGACATGATAGCGGGTAGCGGATGATGGATGGCGGATAGCTTATCTCTTGCTCACTTTCTTTCTTTCCCCAGGAACGAACGAACGACTTCTGTAGATATGTGAACATGAGGTTTTTGTTTTGTTTTTTTGGGTTTGTGATCAACTGCCAAGAGATATGACTGTTGAGATCTATTTTCAACTGAACTTATCGCAGCTTTGTCAACCTCCTCGAGACTAGAGATTGTTCGGGGACTGATATTCAGCCTCGAGGCTCTAGCCCGGCGTGATTTATATCGAAAGACGGTCAGATGAAAACTCGAGAATGATGAAATAAAGGCCTCTTTTCCCCTGGGCTATTCTTTTCAAATGTCCTTTCGTAGCGTCAAACTACTGATGCACCAGACTCCCTTTGGTGTCGGTGAATAGGTTCCTACTTGATCTTAGTTCCATATTGCCATTCTGCTAGCCGTATCATGTATGATGATTCTATGTATAGGTAGGTAGGTAGGTAGGTAATGAAAGCTCAGGCCAAAACAAACGTCTTCTAGCTACCCGAGACGGGATCGAGTTATTGCGTGCCTCGGCTCTATTAACCGCGCTGCATGAATATACCGGTCCCAGAAAGACAAGCCACAGACAAAAAGTAAAACTTGTCCAATCTTAAACTGATATTCACGCATCAAGGTTATCTCCCTTATCCAATCTCGAGTTATACCCGGCGGCTCTTGGGCCTCGAGGCCCTATTCCCTTTGTGCGTTCATCCCCGACTTGGCGCTCGCTGCACTCTTACCCGAAGTTAGCCTAGATCCCCAACCTTGTCCTTGTAAACGATTCGATTACAAAGGAAGAGCCCGAAGATCCCATGAGTTTGGGGGGGACAATGATCGGGACAGAGCGAGCGAGAACTGGCTCTAAAAGCACCTGAAGACAAGGACTCTACGAGCCCGGTCAAATCAACCCGAGCTCCCCCC
>JABFAK010000093.1:0-21748 GCA_013266265.1 Fusarium sp. NRRL 66182 | reverse complement strand
AGAAGGTATATATTGGCTACTGTCTCCTATCTTATCTGCTTATCTGATGTACCGATCGCTCCATAAAAGAGGATATAATCGCCAATTATAAGCTGTAATGACCAGGGGGGCCGTTTCCCCCTTTGTTGACTTATATGGCGAACAGGTATGAGACAGACACACAGGGGTATTCCACCCATGACCTACCCTAAACATCAACTTTTTCCAACAGAACATCGGCTTTATAGCAACCAACTGTTATCATCTAAGCATCGTGGCCACTAAAACTGAATAAGTAGTCCTGTCTATATGCAAATGACCCTTCTGTCAATTCTCTCTCGACAATTTGTTAAAGTCTTCTGTATGAGTAACAGGGGAGAACGTGGAATTACACTCACTCACTGTACAATCATCAGTCATGTCGTAGTATCAGTCCCTTGCCATTACTATTTACAGAACCACGAATGCTACACACCGTTTACTCAGCAGAATGAATATCCGGGCTGGAAAATTATAACCCTGGATTAGCATCTCTTATTAATGCTGGGGGTATTTCTTTGGCCGAGCACATGACTGATATATCTGCCGCTGCGACATTCCACATGGACTCATTGGTAAAGGAAAGAAAGATAAAAAAAAAAGTAATAGCAAGGTTTTACAACAACGTTGGCTATTTAATAGAGATTTCTTATTTCTCATCTGCAACCTTTAGCTCTCTACGCTGTGCCATAGAAACCTATTTGTTTCGTGCTATACAGCGTACAAGAGGCAAGGTCGTGTTGGGAGATATTTGCTTCGGTATCTTATGAGGGTAGTTATTATATAACAATTTGTGACAGATTGCCAAAAGCACAGGTAATAATACAGTGCTTGACCGCAGGTTTTCGCCAGACGGTTGATGAATTAGTTGGAGGCCTGGAAGTAGGAACAGAAGGTCAACATCAAGAACAATATCATAGCCTCTGGATACATAAGTAAAAATAACATCAAGATGCGCAGAACTCGCTCAACTTCAGAGTAGGCTGCGAGTCAAACATACCAAGCAAATGATAGGAACCTGAGCGAACATGCAGGGTGGAATGAAAGGGCATAAACTGGAACAGTAGACCCGATCATTTCCATGCTGCCTTTGCCATTCGGGCCGCTCAGTAATGAGCAAGCATTGAAATAATGAAATCCAAGATTAAGCTACGATGCTGCTATGTGAATTCACCCTATCCCGACGTCAGAGCTTCGATCATTCATCTTTGCACTCTCTCTGCAAAGAATCAGATGCCGCGAGATCCAAGCTGTCTGCCTATGCTTACTTGAAGCTGAAATGAACGGAGTTGTGGAGTTGAGATCGTTCATTTTACTTTCCACAAAGAGAAATTCTAGTATAAATCAGAAACATACAACTCCACAACACGGCTCGCATGACGCAAGACGAGATGGTGAATAACATGGACCTGGGGGTATGTAGAATAGAGTAGACGTCCTGCGCCGTGAATCTGAGCAGCAAGACAATGTTAGTCCACCAATTATAGCTCTCTCGCCGTCTCAAAAAGGAGGTTGAGTACAGCCACCATAAAGACTGGTCTTGAGATCGTCTGTTTTCGATATAGTACATTCACCTTTCTAGCTTCCCATTCTACCGTTCCTCGCTATTGCTGCATCGCCTTCCTGTCAGTCTTTACTGTCGTCAACCTATCACCCTTTCGTCCTCAACTCAGACCTAAGATGAAGTCTGCACCCACTTTCCTCGCTGCCCTTGCCGGTCTTGCGCAGCTCGGCGCGTCACAGAGTGTTGTCGGCAAGGCTGAGGGCTTCGCCACCGGCGTGACGGGCGGAGGAGATGCGGCCCCGGATCATCCCGAAACCATCGAGGAGCTGACCGATCTTCTCACTGACGCCCAGCCGCGCGTCATTGTCTTGTCCAAGGCGTTCGACTACACTGACTCGGAAGGCGATGAGACTGGTACCGTCTGTCACAACTGGGGCGAGGGTGAGGGCGTCCAGAAGATTATCCAAGACAACGGAGACTGCGGCGGCACAGCTAGTTCCAAGGCCACCTGGCCCAAGGCGCCCCGAACTCCCATCGACGTCGGCTCAGACAAGACCATTCTCGGCGTCGGCGACAAGGCTGTCATCAAGGGCAAGGGCCTGCGGATGCGTGATGGCGCCAAGAACATCATCATCCAGAACATTGCCATCACTGACCTCAACCCTGAGTATGTCTGGGGTGGCGATGCCCTTTCTTTTGATGGAACTGAACTCGTCTGGGTCGACCATGTCACGGCAAGTCCCCCAGCCTTCATCGCCACGGAGAGATTGTGCTAACTGTGATAAGACGGCTCGCCCTGGACGCCAGCACTATGTTTTTGGTCACGAGGCCAGCAAGAAGATCACACTGTCCAACAACTTCATTGACGGCGAGTCTCCCTTCTCCACCGGAGGCGATGGCTACCACTACTGGGTCTTCGAGATGGTTGGTGCGGATGACCAGATCACCATGAAGAACAACTACATCTATCGTACCGGCGGCCGCAGCCCTGCCCTGAGCGAGAACACCCTTCTCCACGCCGTCAACAACGTCTGGGAGGAGAACAACGGCCATGCTATCGAGGGTGGCTCGGACAAGGCCCGTGGAATCTTTGAGGGCAACGCCTTCATCAACGTCAAGCAGGTAGTCTCCGACTACGCCGGAAGACTCTTCTCTACGCCCAATGCTGCCTCTGCTGCCGAATGTGAACTTGCTTTCGGTCGGCCATGCGAGGTCAACCTTCTCGAAAAGTCCGAGGGCGACTGGGACTACACTGATACCACCTTCTTCTCCGAATACTCTGATTACGAGATTGCGCCCGCCGTTTCGGCCGAGGAGGCGAAAAAGGCTGTTCCGGTGAATGCGGGTGCTGGCAAGATTGATACTTCTGTAAGTCGTAATGCTGCTGGCGATAGTAGAATGACAGTCACTGATGCGAACGAAACTCCCAGGCCTGAGGCTGGAGATCTAGACTCCTTTGGTAGAAACTCACAAACAGAGATCTTGGTATCTCGAAATAGTGTTATAGCCTGATTGCGATGATTCATGTCGTGTCATGTGCAGTTCCGTGGATCCAAGGACATGCTGTGTAGATTGCTCTTCAAGCTTCACCTGCTAAAGTACTATCAGACCAGCCTTGGTCCCCTCATGGTATAAAGGCCATATTAGACGGCCGGGATGTACCCGTCGGCGCCCGTGACGAGAGAGAGAAGATGCTGAACATCTGGGTCTGTCAACGGGGCAGTTGGAGCTGAAGAACCTCCACGCCCATCAAAATCAATTTCTCCAGGTGTGCGTACCGAGCCAACGCTTGGGAACTTGGCAGACTGCATCTACCTTGATCTCACGGATAACCCAGATAGCCACACCGTAGCAAGCTGAACTGGCGAAGAAGGGCATGCCAAATGCCGCTCCCCCAATATCAATACCACGAACCCACAGCCCAGCCATCAGCGGCGCCCCAATAAGAGAGCCTGCAGTTTTGACCAGCATGACAATCGAAAAAACATGACTCTCGAGATCTAAAGAGTCTGGGGTGTCCTCCGCTTGGCGTGGCGATAGAGCAGGTGATTTGAGTAATGAAAGAGTAAAAATGGGTAACGCTGAGCCCAAGGCATAGACAAGCATGGACGGAACAAGCATCCAAATCTTGCTGGCTACTGCAATACCCAGAGCACCAATGACTGAAGCGACGAGGCACATGATAGCACGTCGGATATTCGACCTGTCAACAGCCCGGAGCGCAGCTCGTTCTTCAGGCTGGCGGCCTGAACGCAACAGTCTGGGGATCACGACTGCGAGCAGCGTAAAATTGACAACTGCCTTTCCCGACAAAAGGTATCCAGCTGAAGCAAATGTCCAACGATAGCGTCCGGATATATATTGAATAAGCAGCTTTGTGTCTGAGCTGGCCAGAGATGTGAGCATGAAGCTGAGCTGCAATAGTGAAAAGTTCTGCGGGTGGCTGGTAACAATACTACGCATCATTTAAAAGCGTTCTACCACGGAGCGAAAAAGAGACTTTTGATCATCTTGTGCCTTGAGCAGTGGGGAAGATGTAAGGGCTTGTCTCAGCTCTTCATCATGGCCATGGCGTTCGCTATTCACACGAGGTTGTGAAGGCAGCATGTGCATGGCAGGGAGAGCCAGTAAAAGCAAAACAACTCCTAGACCAAACGGCAGCCATAACGATACAGTCAGGGTGGAAGCGGCCAAAGCAGGCCCGAGAAGGGCTACAGCATATGAAACAGAGTTCATGTATCCAAAGTAAATGGCCCGCTGGACATGATCATCTGTCAAGTTGGAGACAAAAGCGTATGTGATCGAGTTGAAGACACAATCTCCACCCATCACCGAGAGACCAGGACCGGCGATGATGGCTCTGGTGGGGAAGAGGTTGTCGAAGCGACCAACGGCAACAGCCCACAGCAGCATGAAGGAACGAGAAAGGAGATTGAGTCCCAGGATAGAGCGGCGTCCCCATTTCTCGGCCAAGAAGCTGAGAGGAATAGTCATGATGAAGTCTGCAACATGTCGGTTAAACAAGAACTGTTCAAGAATAGAAGGAGTAGATACCTCCCGCGACCCAAAGAGTCTCCATGGCGCCCTGTATTTGTCCAAGATCCTTGTTAATATCGCGAATCTTACATAGCTGCTCATCCAGGCTCCCATCAGGCTGCATCTTGGAAGGATCGACATGTCGGTAGTAGTCTAAGCAGAGACGTCTTTCAATGAGTTGATTTGACGGAAGTTGGTAGAGGCTCATGGAGAGGTTGACAAGAAAGAATAGAATGAGGAGTGGCACGATGGGCGCGACGCGTTTACGTGGTCCATATCCCTCCTGTGTGACGACGTCTGCTTGATCCCGCATTTCTTCCATTTCTACGCCAACAAGTAAGCTGTAGAGTCATGCATATAGTATTGATACACGCAATTCTTGTTAGAGCCGTAGATACTGATCCTTCCAGGGCGAGCCATGTTGATAGTGTTCAGGGTATAGCCACACATGTATTTTTGAACGTTGGCATACTAGGTAACTTGGCTTCTCGTCTCTATCGTGCTTGTTGCCTGAGGCAGGAATGAATTCCAAGCCTAAACCACTAACCTCGGTTCAGGGAGAAACCATCTGCCGTTCCATATACAGGTTGACTGTGAGACAACCAACAAGACATCGAATAAGGAGAAAGGCGTCATGTGCAAGCTCAAGGCGTATACGTTGAACGTGATATACAAGGAGCGTGATGTACAAGGTCTCATCTATCCAGCATGTCTATTGAAACCCCAGAACCGCATTGTATAAGTCATTATAACTCGTTCAGGATCTAGCTAGTCACTACTGTCTGCCCACTGCTCTCGATTCTATGGGAGGTAGAAACTCATCACTATGCTCCGACACCCTTGAAACATGAGACGCCGCTTGAACCTGGCCGCCCATAGTTCGCATCTCCCATGCAAGGTGCTCTTCACTCTCCGACATTTGCTTGAAACCGGCTGCTCGAGCCTGGGAGCCGCCAACACCGAGTCTGTTGGTACCTGAGCTATGTGTTTGCCTCTGCGTTCCATCCGTGTTTCTGTTGGTGCTCTTGGGAGAGCTATGCAAGCTGAGGCCGCAGAGCCGGGCCGTGCGGTCGAAGAGAGGGCGCAACATGGGACTCGATGCAACCATGACAGCAATGCCTGATTGTAAGACACTGCTGAGCGATGCTTCGGCGAAGCTTTTGGTGATGTTGACGAAGTCGATGTGATAAACGTAGTATAATCGGACGCATGAGAAGATTATTGTTCTAGATATCTACCTGTCAGATGACAGCCGTAGTAGACGAAACGGAGTACAATACGTACATCACCCCTGCCCCAAAGACTCCAGTCAATGCAATCTTGTGTGCCCTACTCATCTGAAGATCATAGACAAGTTTCATTGGTAGCACCACAATTATGCACTCGGACGCAATGTCGAGGATCGCAACAGCCGCATATGCAGCGGTGGAATCGCCACAGCGCTCTGGCACGGCAGCACCCCAGGCACTCTCGACAGGTAGGCATATGAAGAAGGCAATGAGGACTGTGTAGAGCGACCAGCATATGCAGATTGCCAGTGCTGTCATGGTCGCTATGGGGAACCACCCGCCAACTGGTCTGAATATTCGGCGAATCATGAAGATAATGGCGAGTTTGATGAAGCCTAGACAGGCGGCATACAGAACTTGAGTTGCAAGCGCGAGGCGAGAATAGCGTCCGATATGTCCGGGGTTGAGCTGGCCTATGTTGTTCCCTGCGCCACCTACAACGACGGCTACACAGGTGTTAGCATTTTGATTAGGCTGTTGGGCCACTGGATAAGCACCTAGGATGAAAGAAACCATGAGCCCATAATACAAAGCCTGGTTCGTGGCCTGGTTAGCCTAGGCCGAGGAACAAGAGGCGCGTGAGCCGGAACTGACCTGGCCAATAAAATAGAGATAGTCCTCGATCTGGTACTGTGTTTTCCGAATCGTATGGGCAGTGATCCGCATGATAGTCCACAGAGTTGTCAAGCAAATCATTACGCAAGATGCAACGACCAGTGACTTGCCACTAGAAGTAAGCGGTGGTAAGTCTTGGGTGAAAACAGCATCGGCATCTGCTTCTGCCCGTCTCGGGATAGGTTGGTAGGAGAAGCTGGCCATTCTGGGCTTTGGAGACAACACAGTGATTGCAAGAAGAGCATGTTCGGGCCACGACGGACGAGAGGAGGAGGACGAGATATTATTGTACCCCGTCTGCATCGGCCATGCAGGCTCCGGCAGTTCTCGATACTATTCATGCTCAATTCTGATAGTAAACGAGCCAACAGCCCCCCAGGAGCCCGTTTCTGTCAAGGTGCAGGCCCGTCAAGGGGAGAGATCTATCATGCACATGCTGTACCTGCACTCAAAGACCCAGTATCTGCGGCACAGAGGCGGCACAGACTCTTCAACATGCCTGCCTTGGGCAGCGCCAAGTTGATGTCCCGATTGCTAAGCTGCGGGAGTCCCCGAAAGACTCGGCCCTAGTGCCATAGATAGCAGGTAGAACTGCTCATGCCCGGGCCAAGACAATCTGACGTGCTCCCCTGAACCGTGGGGCCGTTGGTCCATCGTTGGTGATATGCAAGGAATTCACCAACTCCCCTGCAAACTATAAATCGTATGGCAGCAAAAGCCCCTCGGAAATAGCCAAGAGTCCGATGCTAAACCAAGGAGGTTGACATGTGCTCTTTGAGCATGATTCCGTTCCTTTCAATCACCCCAACGGGCTCTGTCACCGAGCGAGGAGGACTGTAGCAAGTAACAGCTCGTTCTATCTGAGCAGGCTCAGGGTGCCCCCCACGCGATCTCGACGTACGTGACTAGTCTAGCTTCCGCGTCACCCTTGACAAGGGCTCCTTGCTAACTTGGCTCGATCATCGGGTATCCCGCGTGAGCTACTAATGAGCTTAAAATACATACTGCCTACAGCCCGCAGTTTCAAGTGTAACTGGGTGATTATCAGTTACTTGCTTTTTCATCTTTGCTTGACACAAAATCCTTCCCCTTCCCATCCCACTACTCTCCACACCCCTTTCCTGGCGTAGCCCGTGAACCATGTTGTGGGACTATATCGTTGTAGGAGGTGGTCTTGCCGGCTCTGTGGTGTCGAACCGTCTGCTTCAGCAAGACCGCTCTCTCAACATTCTCCTCATCGAGGCTGGAATCGATGCAAACAGCCGCCAAGACATCGTGTGGCCCAACTCAACAAATGGGCAGGGCGGTGACTTTGACTGGAACTATCAGTCAGAGCCTCAGCCTCACTTGCAGAACCGAGTCATCCCATCCAACTCTGGAAAGGGTCTGGGCGGTGGCACCCTGATCAACGGAGGCAAGTTGTGTGCGGCTTTATCCTCCCCGGCTCGCTAACATATGGCCATAGCGTTCTGGGTCCGCGGTCACTCGGTTGAGTATGACGAGTGGGCAGATCTAGTCGGGGATCAGCGATGGAGCTACAAGGGCCAGCTGCCGTACATGAGGAAGACAGAGGCCTTCTTTACAGAGGATACGGATCTCAACCAGCATGGGCTAGACGGCAACGTCAAGATTCAGTCTAAAGCTTCGACCAGCAGGTCATTTCCTCTCCGCAAGCCGCTTCTAGAGTCGTGGAATGAGTTGGGAATTCCGAACCTAGCTCGACTAGACGGCAACACTGGCTCACCCATCGGCATTGCAGAGAGCCAGGAGAACAGAAACCAAGGACGTCGTCAGCAAGCATCGCTTGTGTACCCTCTTGATGGCGTTACTGTTGTTACCAATACGTTGGTGTCCAAGGTCATGACTTCCAATGACACCAAAGACGGCCTGACTGCAACAGGTGTCGAACTTGCCAACGGGACCCAGATATATGGCAAGGAAACCATTCTCTCGGCGGGTGCCTACCGAACGCCGCAGATCCTCATGCTCTCGGGCATCGGTCCAGCTGAAGCCCTCAAGAAGCACGACATTCAAGTGGTTTTGGACCAGCCACATGTTGGAAAAGGTCTGTGGGATCATCCACTTCTCGTCACTCTATGGAATCTCAAAGACCCCTCACAGGGCTATGCCAGGGAGTCGGGTGCTCCATTATGGACGCAGCCACAATATGACCTGGGCTTGGATATTGACTTTCTTACCACTCTTTCGGTTCCGAAGGAGGGTCTTGCAGCCGCCGTTGCTGAGGATGAAGGCGTTACGCCAGATGCTACAAGCCACCCATTGCTGAAGCAAGATCGAGCCTTTGCTTCCCATACTGTTCAGTACTCTGGGGCCTCGACGGATGGCTCTGCGCTCATGGCCATGACTGTTTTGCTGGCCAGCCAATCCCGTGGTTCCATCGGTATCTCTTCAACAAGTATCGCCGATCCTCCGGTCATTGATGCTGGCTTCCTGGGCACTGCTGTTGACCGCTATGCTTTGCGCGAGGCTCTTCGCCTCGATATCAGGTTGCTGACGAGCAATGAAACAGTCTTTGGGCGGGACATCATCTCAGGAGAACTCAATGCCAGGCCGCTCACTGTGAATTCCTCTGATGACGAGATAGACGCCAGAGTTCAGGAATCAACATAGTAAGCTAGCCCACAGTCGTGGAACGTCTTTGACACCGGCTAACATAACCTGCAGCGGTTGCTTTCATCCATCCGGCACGGCAGCTATGGGCAAGGTAGTTGACACAAAACTTGGAGTGAAAGGAGTTGCTGGTCTGCGCATTATAGACACGTCTGTATACCCTGTTGCTATCTCAGCCAACCTCCAAGTTGCTACCTATGCACTTGCAGAACAAGCTGCAGAGATGTTGAAGGAGGACCGGTGATATTGACTTGGATTCAATTTGCTACAACAACGAAACTATGGTGTCAAAAACCGTCACTTTTACTCTAGGCTACTTTTATCTATATAGATTACTTAATCAGGGCATTTAGAAAACCATGTTTCTCTAATTCTACATTCGTCATGTACAAAGCTTCCATATAGATTTACCCATCATCACAACGCAATTTAGGCTCCCAATACAGCTTGTTGTCTGGAAAGACAGAGTAATTACCTCGTGCCTACTGATGCCTTCTATCCCATAATTCTAGTCTCTTGTTACCGGGATACTTTTGTTAATTTAACCTTGGTACATCTGCTTGTTGACCTTGTGTCTTATCATTCCAAGTCAGCCCTACATGTGTCTCGTTGAGAATAATAGATCAAGGTCAGTACCCCTTTATAATCCTTCAAGACTATTGATAATCCACCCTTGATGAGTTTGGACAAGACAAAACGCTCAAGGGCTCTTACAGAAGCGTCTTTAATAGAGAAAAGGGTCTGTGGCCTGTCAACAATTACCGTAAACGTCACCCAGAGCTCAGGTGGAGGACCAGCAAATCGACAAGTGGATTGTAACGATACAAGAACGATCTATTATCTAACAAGTCTGAAAATATTGATTTGTTTCTACGCTTCCGCATACGCCGCGCCAAAAGGCTCCAACTTGACTCCTGCGATATCAACGTATCCGTACTTGTCTGTTCTCTTGTTTGTTGTAGGAGAAAGAAACTGTGCTAGGAGGTAGCCGCTGCGACGCTGGTCAGTTTATCTGCACCAAGGCCATTTCAAGGAGACGTACTGTGCACCATGCAACTGGATACCGTTATAGCCTGCGTGGTAGAGATACTCGGCGGCATGAGCAAACCCTTCAATCACGTTCTTAAAGTCCTGCTCGTCCATAGGCTTGGGCTTTGCAAAGTGCATTCCCATCACATCCCCCTCGAGCTGCACATCGCTTGCCGAGATTGGAGTTTTCTGGATATGATGGCCAACTTGGCGTCCAGGATGACTGACTTGTGCCACGATCAAGCTCCCGTGCTTCTTGCTCACAGAAGCCATCTCCTTGAACGCCTCAAAGCGCTCACCGGACGCTTGCGCATCTCGAGGAATAATGGGATTGCCAGCAGCTTCCAGATGGTCGTATTCGATCATGACGTTCCCCGTCAAGATAACTCCATACTCACCTTCACCCCAACGGCGGTAAACGTTGACAAGTTCTGGCGTGGGAACGCCTCGCTTCTGAAAGTCCTTTGGGTCCCATGTTGAGAGGTGCTCAGTCATTGCAGCCTTGAGAAACCGATTCTGAGCAGTAAGACCACTAAACTCGAACCTTGGAGGCTGGCCCAACGGACTCGGGTCTGCTGAGTTGGTATCGTATCGTCTAGGTGCCATGGTGATGTTCTCCGTATAATCCTGATCTGAGAAAGGTTGATGTTGAATTCACCACTCAGGAATGCAGATTATTCACGTATAAGAACTCGATTCATAAATATTACAAATTAAATAGTTGTCATGTCATGACTTTTATCTATTTTCCGTGTTTGACAATACAACAGAATCGCTTCAAGGTCCAGTCTATGCCGTCATATTCCACGTTGTGGCGACAAAGATGTTTTAGTTCGCGGCGATGATGATTGAATTAGGAAACAAGTTCCGAGGTTTTGTCCCGAATCAGGTACGAATGTGCAAATAACGTGAAGCGCCAGAAAACCTCTGGACTTCGGTTACGCTCTTATAAACATGGATGTGTTGCTATACGGTATGTACAGTAGCACGTTGGCTATCCATATTAGTAGAGCACCTTTTACTGAACATGGTAACGTCATGATAGCCTGTCTATATTAATAATCAGTCTTGTCGTCAGTCAATGAACAACTCACCTCAGGTTCATTCGCCATTTATGAACGGACTTGGCCCTTCACACATGAGTCCAACTAATGGATGAAACTGAACAACCGCGAGAGAAGCAAGGATTTGATTTAGTACTGTCCACTCTTTAAAATGCTGAGGAGTTAAGAATACCCAACTCCATGATATGACATCAACCAAGACTTCTTCCTTCTTTCTATCCGCACATGGCCCCTCGCTACATCCATCCAAGCAACCTTGCTTGCCGCCAGAAATGTGTTCTGCTGCTTTGCCTAGATCAGGATACTTGGTCAAATCATGGAGAAGCTATAGAAAGTCTAGTTCTCACACAGTTAGCATGAAGTTTCGTGTTACAGCGTGGAAGTGGAGAGATGTTTGGTCTTTAGAACACCACTCTCGATATTGAAACACGTGCATCCTTTGATATTATACATACAGCCAAATGCCTATAAATTATAGGATTGTACATGGATTTAGGGTCAGAGCACTCGAGAGCCTCGAGGTACCCTATAAAAGGGGATGTATTAACAATTAACCTACAGAACTACAAGCCGAACCAAAGCATGATATAGTCTACTCCTATTAGCTACACCCACATCTACCAGCCACCGCCAGCCTTCTTGAAGCCGGGATACATCTCCTTGTTAAAGTCAAACCAGGAGGTACCGTTGACGGAGAGATCGTCATAGACAGGACAATCCATTGCACCCATTACTGGCTCAAGAGCGGCAAAGAGAAGGTCGGTGACAGACCACAGAGTGGCAAAGAGCGATGACAAGGCGTTGGGAGACACTGTCTTGATAGCATTCAGAGCGAAACAAATCAAGTTGTTGCCCTGGAGCAGGTTCTTGCTGTTGAGGACCCCGCCAGCCAGGTCATCCAAATTGATGCCAGCAAAAGTATTCACGCCGTTTGTATTACCACCAATGCTAGATGTGTATTAGTAAGAAGAAACAGTTGAACCATGTGTGCTCTGATGCTGACATACCTCAAGACCTCAGGGTGGCTGTGAGTGACAATATCGACAGCGAGGGCAGCAACGCCAAAGTCAGTGTAACGGCGACGGCTGTGCTTGTTAGTCAGTTGATACAAAACTACGCAACGTCAATGGTACTGACTAGAAATTCTCAGGGATCCTTTCGTGTCCAACAACATAAGTCATGTTGTCCTCAGGGCCGTAGACAGAGAAGAAACTCTTCAGGCCCTCCTTGTCAAGTATGCCTTCATCTGGATGTTCCACGCTTCTGTTCGCTACAAAACGAGCAGTGAAGGAGTAAGGGCTTGAACGGACCATCCAGCCACTAGCAGGGCCAAACCAAGCAAATGGGTTGGTGGCAATAGTCTGGTGCCAGCGGTTCTTGTTGTGCTCGTAGAGAACTTCGACACTGTAGTTGGGGTTCTCGGCATCCTTCTGGAGGTTGTAGAGGTCCATGAAATACGACATGTTCATGTTGTTGTTGTCGCCGACGGGGTCGTAGAGGTCACCGCGGGTAGGGCTGCCGTCAACTTCGAACACGGGATGAGTACCGCTGAGGCCACGAGGAGTGCCGAGCAAGCCAAGGAGATTGTTATTCATATGCTTGGACCAGCCGCCTTGCGAGACAGACACCAGGTTGCCACCGAGAACAACACCCAGAGTGGTGAGGACGGCAGACAGGTCAGGTGCCATGCCCCAGACTTTGGCAACTGCTGTGACATACTCTGTAAACTAGAGACTTTTTCAACGTCATATTCAGAGAGAGTCCTTTGGCAACTTACAGTCGCTACACCGTTGCGAGGAAGATAGTTATGGTTGGCCAACGTGTTCAGGCCTGGGCAAAGGCCCCTGACTTCTCCAGCCTCCCAATCCGGGGGGATGAACTCGTGGTCACCATGGACTACAAAGTGTCAATAAATTGGGACGAAACTGGAGGTGCACGTGGCAACTTACCATCAATAAGCTGCTCCTTGGGGTCAAAGTCCACAACCCTCTTACCAAGGTTCGAAGTTGAAGGCGCTTGAGAAGCAAATTTGCGAATAAGTTCTGGGCTGATGCCGGCGTGCGGATCAGGACCATCTCGTGAATGCAATTTAAACGCATTGAGGGGGATAGGCGTGTCAGGATCAATTGTAGGCAGAGCAGATGCTTGGTTTGAGAGCAAGGCTGCAGCCAAAGCCGTCAATGTGAATGCCTTCATATCGTCAGAGATTCCGCAGAGACAACTAGAATAAAACGAATGTGGGTTCTGTCAAGGAACGCATAAATCAAAGATAAAGAACGACTGCGAATGAGAATGAGCTTATTTGTCATGGTCTAGACGGTCGTTGTTCAAATTTATATACCACAAGTCGCATTATCTACGAAGCCGCTTATCCGTCTGCACACGCACAAAGGTTGCATCCTCATCACGTTCGGATACTACTTACCAGGCAAAAGGCCCCGTAATCTCTCCTGACTTGATCTCCCAATAGAATGAGATGGGTTCTAATCCAAGCAGGCCTGGTTAGCCTGCTTGCCAGACAAGGATGTCAGATTAGCCAAGTGACTTCCTTTACCGTGCATCAAATCAGGCCAAGCATTGGTATCAGGAAGCCTGAGATGAAAGCAGACTCGCCTCTAGCATCAACTCAAACTGCTGAGACTCTCGTTTGCCAAGCGAACTGACAAAACCAACCGTGTCACTAGCAGTCCCGGAACTACCGGACTTGTTATGCAACACATACTATGTTTCTTTATCATCAACAGACCGCAAATGACGTCCGTCAAAGCTTGATGCTGCTGTGGATACGGCAATAATGTTGGGAGAAACTTGGGCCTCCTATCGAGGCCTGCTCCCTGTCCGTCCTAATCACCGCCTCAGCAAGCCCAGAGGCAACAACCAGTTGACATGGTTTGCATTTCCGAGGACCTTGTTCCCAGCCACAACTGCCATACTGTCATGCTGACAGAAGCAGCAGGGAGATGATATCGCTTGTTGCAGGCGGTCCTGCAGATCATCGGCAGTTCCTTGGGAGCAGAGCCCCTGATTACTAGCCTATAGTTTCCCCATTACTAGCAGGGGCTTTAAGTAGCATTGACAACGGTCGACTGGTTGGCACTGTGGCAGGCTAGTTGGCAAGGAAGAAGAATGCAGGGGTTGGACTTGGGGCGCATGTACCCAGCATAACCCGGCTAGTCAGTTGACTTTGTTTCAACTGCAAAAAGTAATTGATACGAACTGGAGCCCCAAAGATGTTGATCTACAAACATGATATCCCGATGATACTCTGCCCTACCGCCGGGGTACCGGATTCTCCAGGCCGGCCGTCTTACAGGTTTGCTGCCTGTTAGCTCCTCGCGTCTGTGAAAGCATGAATCTACCTGGGCTGAGCTGCGCAACGCGTCAACTGTCCAGCTCGTTGATACGAGGAGAACCCATAATCCAGCCGGAATGCAACGTGGAAAGAAAAGGGATTGGGAAATGCTGGCATTGATCCACAGTGAACCAGAAGCCAGGCACCAGGAACTTGGGCAAGTATCCTCGGTAGTTTGAATTTTCAGGGGCATGGTATCGTCTTGGAAAGACATCTGGCAATGCGTAGAAGGATAAGAGAAAGAGAAGGACTTGTCATTTTCGACAATCTGCATCTTCAATTCTGGAGTCACTGGTATCTGGGTCGGGTCTGGAACCATCAGCATCAACCATGCGTCTTCTTCTTCTTACTCTCTTGGTCCCATTCTTGGCTACCTTGGCACATGGAGCCACCTTTGCTGAACTAGCTACTCAGCTGCCTGACTGCCCTGTACGTTGGCTGAATGCATACAAGCATCGGCTCATGCTGACAGCAACCACAGGTGCAATGCGTAACGCAATCCATCCCTCAGTCACCGTGTGACATGACAAACACAACCTGTCTCTGCACCGACCAGACATTCGCGAACCTAACGCAAGCCTGCGTGGTGCAAAACTGCAGCGTCAAAGAATCATTGAGTAAGAAGCCGTTTCGCCGGTAGAGACAAAGCCACTCATGCGTCGTCCTTTAACAGCTTTGATGAGAATCCAAAACGTGGCCTGTGGAGTCCCCGTTCAGAGTCAGCAGATGAAATTCAGGGTCAACTCTCTTGTGGCCTGCATTCTTGCCGAGATCTGTGTCATCCTACGTATCTACTCCAAGTTGTCAATCCATAACAAGCTTGGGCCAGATGACTATTGTATATTGATTGCAGCGGTACGTCCCGGCACGCCCTCAACGTGACTCTAGTGCTGACACGTCCTCTATCGATAGTTTGCTACAGTTCCATTCATCTACCTTCAGTGCAGGTGTGAGTCTTCCAACGGCTAGCCAGCAAACTATGTATGTGTTATCTGACAGTTCCCAGTGGCCGATCTTGGCTTCGGCATGAATATCTGGGACATCGAACCATTGGATCGTCTGTACGAGATTCTCAGGCTTTTCTGGATCGACCAGATACTGTACAGTGTCCATCTTTACAGTACCAAGCTCTCCATTCTCATCTTTCTTCGTTCCATCTTCAAGACCCAAGAGTTCATAAGATCGACAGTGTATATTGGCGTCTTTGTCTCCGTCTGCGCCGTGGTAACTCTGATCACGACAGGATTGCAGTGTCTGCCTGCGTCTTTCAACTGGACAAGCTGGGATGGAGAACATACAGGTCGCTGCAACGACCTCAACTCGCAGACCTACGCGTTTGGCGGCCTCAATATGGTGTGCGATATCATAATCCTCATCCTGCCACTGCCACATCTGTACAAGCTACAGGTCAGGGGACGCCAAAAGGTTCAGCTGTTCGTCATTTTTAGTGTTGGTATTGTGTGAGTGCTCTCAAGGTCATCCGCCCCGGCGCTATACTAATCGTGTCATACAGTGTCACCGTATTCAGCATCATCCGTCTTCCATTTCTCATCAACTTGGGCAGGACATCCAATCCAACATGTAAGCCACTTCCACGGGACTCTCCAAGATCTAGAGACTGATCGCATCACCAGGGGAACTCACTGAAGTCACAATCTGGTCCATCTGGGAAACCGAACTGGGCATGGTCTGCGCTAGTCTCCCAGCCATCCGTCACCTGTTCAAGCACCTCTTCCCCAACGCCATGGCCACCATTGCCTCCAAGATGAGCTTCTCAAGTAGGACCACGACCTCGGGCAATGATAAGAGTGGAAGCAGCTGGGGAGGTAGGCTTGGATCTCGGCCGAAGCCCGAAAACCAGAACTACTATGAATTAGACGAACGGTCTCTGATTGGCAAAGGACAGGAGACGACTGACACGAGCGTCAGCCATACAAATGTCCATACGGTAGCCTAGGTACTGAGGGGGGCGCTTGAGAAGTGTTCAAAGAATAGTATCCCGTTTTGGTTTCTCCATCTACTCTATTTCATAATACGAGCTGGACTATAAGTATCCATCCTAATTTAATAAAAGTATCCATCACGGAGCCTTCTAGCATTTGTTAATTATGTCAAGGTAAGGAAAGATGCGAGGCTTTTTGCCTTGCTGTACCAAGGCTCGACAGGTCTGCTCCCAACTGGTCGAGCATTGTTTGGCCTCTGCCAAGTTTGTTTACTGGACCAGACCCATTACTTACTGGTTCATCTCAACTCTAACCAGAATCTCGGTCCCTTGTTGCGGCGCTGTAGGGTTCTGGGTATAATAATATCACTCCTTGTCCATAGTGAAATGCATCCTGGCAACCCTACCATCCACACTGGGGCCTTACCTAACTCAGCCCTGCCCTCAAACTAGCTTGAGCAGCGGGGAGACATGTTATTGGGTGCTATCGGTCCAAAGACGCCGACCATCGGGAACGTGGAAAACGTGTTCCGCTGCACGGCCCGTCCGGTCCTATCACGTACCAGCCAAATTAGCTCTCATCCTGGAACCCCTGTAGCTCAACGGTCACGCCGTCAAGGAAAGGCTAGACTGGGTCCAGGGCCCATGGTGATCTCCACAAACGGTTGGATCGCTCCAAAAGAGGGTTTTGTCAAGATCCTTGGACGAGGTGCTAAGAAAGTTAGAATCAGCATACGCATCGAGGGCCCTATGTAACATGACAACAGCCTCGCTAGTTCCGCGTAACTGCAAATCGTGATATGGAGCTCGTAGATGTGTCGCCGAGATGAGTTGAAGGCATCGTTGATACCGAAGCGGACATGGATTGTCTCTCCTGGGACCTTGGAGAACGCATAAACGCTGCTTGATCTGCATATGACATGCTCCAACTATGGGGGAACTTGGCACACAATCTCCCAACTGGTACGCGTAGCTTTTCACCGCTTTCACAGCCCCCGTAGTGTAGGATCCAACAGCCCGTGCTAAATTGTCCTTCTCTGGGGTCTGTTTCAAGCTTGGAAACACTTGACACTCCTGGGAAACATCCGCCTTATGGCGTTGTCGCCATCAGATGAACCACTCCACGCAGCCATGCCATGAGCTTCCGGACCCAACACAGCGCCCTGTTTTCCCGGGTCCAAGTTCGAGATAGTACGCCCTGTTCTTTGCCGCCTCCAGTTTCCCGACAAGGACTGAAATCTCAGGATTCTCCTCAGCTCCACAGCTGTTTATCAGCAGGATAGGCTAATCATCCGGGGGTTCTCACCACGACAAGGTGGGTTGTTTTGAAACGCAGGCACTCTGTATACGTATCTGCACGCTGATCAACACAGGCTTAGCTCTACGTGCTGACAGCCAGGGCCTATCTTGAATGGTCAACAGTGCTTGTGGGCAGTTACAGTATGCTATTAACCATTACGTTATGTGGGCTGTTGCTCGGGCTCGTTGGTTTCCCGGCATCCCCTTACCCTTCAGTATATCAGAGCTTCCAACTGCATTATATGATACTCTCGGTGTCTCAACTTGTTTGCGATTTGTTACATTCCTTTATATCCCACCTAGTCTATCGCCATGCCTGTTTCTGAAAAGACCCCCCGACGAGGATGCGGGCGCCTGTCACTCACTCGTTTAATCAGATTCCTGTCTTCAGAATACAGAATCATCTTCACACTCGTTTTTCTTTTAAACTCTATCGGCGTCATAGCTTTCTTGTGGCTATGGTATATCCGCGGGTATCCGAATGAAAGCACTTGCGGCCTGGCCACTTCCATCAATCTCGCTGTGTCGATTGTCATTCGGGAAGAGCACATCGTCAACGGCCTCTATTATGTCTTCACGGCCTTTCCGCGAACTTGGCCCCTTTGGCTGAGGCGAAGGATGGGTAAGATCTACCATCTTGGTGGTCTCCATAGCGGCTGCGGTGTGGCCGCAACCTTCTGGTTCATAATGCTCTCGATCGAGAAGACTGATTCTTTCAACTCTGCCACATACAGAGATGCTGCAAGGTGGACACACATCGTCATCGTGTATATGCTGGATTGCCTCCTCATCTCAATGTTGGTCATGGCCTATCCCACCATCCGGGCCAAGCTGCACAACGCCTTTGAAGTCGTCCATCGTCTGGCTGGCTGGTCATCACTGGCTCTTCTGTGGTGCATGACCGTGCTCGATGCCGATATTAGCACCCCAGCCGGTCACTCGGTAGCTGCCTCCGTCTTTACCAACGCAAATGTTTGGCTTGTCTTCATCTCGACATGCTGCGTCATCTCGACCTGGTTGAACTGCCGCAAGATGGAGGTTGAATCAGAACGACTGTCATCACATGCTCTACGAATGTACTTTCACTATACCAACCCTCAGCCTGGGACAACTATTCGTCTTTCATCTCGACCACTGCTTGAGTGGCACGCTTTTGCAACTGTCAACAACCCCAAGGAGAACGGCTTCTCGGTCGTCATCTCTAATGCTGGCGACTGGACCAAGAGCGTGGTCAACAACCCTCCTCGTCAAGTCTGGGTTCGACGAACGCCGACGTGTGGTGTGTTGCGCATTGCCCCAATGTTCAACAGCATCGTGTTGGTAGCAACAGGATCTGGGATAGCACCCTGTCTTCCTGTAATTCTGGCACAGCAAACACGCGTGACTCTCTTCTGGTCAACGAGAGATCCGCTTGAAACTTATGGGCCGAATATTGCATCCATCATCCTTGGCATGGGCGAGAATGCACATATACACAATACTACGACAATGGGAAGACCAAATACGCTTCCTACAGTTCTGGACTTGTATAAGCAGACACAAAGCGAGGCCGTGGTGGTGATTTCAAATCCAAAGTTGACCATTGATTTGGTTTTAGATCTAGAGGCATTGGGAGTGCCAGCATTCGGCCCTATCTGGGATTCTTAGACGGCAGTCAGGATTTCAGTCCCATGGTCTTAGCCTCTTGGTGACTTGGTCTACCGGGTCCTCAAAAGAAACCAAGTCTTTGTTCCTATTCAAAGGTATCAACGGCTCATTTTGAAATAGTATAGGGGTTCATAGCTCAACGGTCCTGTAGCAGTGTGGCTGGCCAATAGTACAATGTTGATCATTCCGTATTCATGTTTGCCGACTACTCATCACTGCCTTGTCGTATCACATATTTCACCCCGTTACATCTCACCTAAAAGTCTATATCCTTGTAATTAAGATCAAATTTTATTCTTGCCCCTTGCCCCTTGCCCCGAATATCTGGTATTCCCCAGCCTTCTTCAGACTTCTAGTCTTTCCAGTAAGCGTCAGAGAGGTTACATCTTGCACGCTACCCTTGCCCTGTCGATGGCTCATAGCCTACCCTCTGATACGACCATGGTGAAGCTCCCAGAGCAACGTATCAGTTCGTACGCAGTCTAGTCTTTTACGACTCGACAGAATTTTCATGCCATTCGGTTACTTGCCGATTCAGGGGTTCTAGTGCCTACTGCGTCACCACCTTTAAGGGATACCCGGATTCTGGTGAATAAGTAGAGCCAGTTGCACATTCTTGAATCGGCTTCAGTCTTGTTATCTCTTTTCTCTCCACAGCTTTCCGCGATATCACACAAGTCTCCCTCCCTCAGCACCGCTAAGATGGCCACCAAGTCGATCACTATCGCTCAACGGTATAGAATGGAAACTGCCCGGAAGCAGAGTTCGCTTCAGGATGCAGAGGACGAGAGTTTCAACCAAACGACCCGTCAGTCTGGTAACCACCCCTGAGCCAGCAGCACACCGAGTTCCACATGTGACTGACCTGAGGTAGCATATCATGCAGAAGGAAACAAATCGAGTAGCATGAAATGCCTCGCTTACCATTTCAAGACATTATGCCTCTTTACCAAGAGCGATATGCCCACTTCCACTGGCATCAACACCACGTTCGCCATCGCAGGGATCCTCGCGGGGCCAGGCACCATTACCAACGCTGATATCGGCTGGGCTGACATGGGCAAGGGGCTGCTTGTTGCTCTCTACTTCACGTGGCATCTGACCTTGTGCTTCAATCTCGGGAACCAGCGCCAGCCGCAGTCCATCATTGAAGACGGGGCTAACAAGCCATGGCGTCCCATTCCGGCCGGTCGTATCTCACCGGAGCTGGCTCTTCGATGGCAGCTTGTGGCGATAGCCACACTCCTCGCACTTTGCTACACGACTCTAGGCGCCTGGCAGGAGACTTCCTTCTATCTTTTCTGCACATGGCTATATAATGAACGCGCCTGGGGTGACTCATGCCCGTGGAAGCGCGCACTCATGAACGCTTGCGGCATCAACACCAACCGCGTGGCGACACTTCGTGTAGCCATCACAGCCATACAGTCAAACAAAGCCGAGGCTTTAGAGTTTACGAACAAAGGTCTGGGCTGGTTTCTTATATGTGCTGCCCTTGTCTTTACAACCATCCAAGTCCAAGATCTGCGGGACCAGGAAGGTGATGCGCTGATCGACCGGCAGACGGTGCCTCTCATCATCGGTGACTCACCAACGCGCTGGGTGACTGCTGCAGCAGTCTGTTTATGGTCTGTGGTGTGCTCTCGATACTGGGGGCTCGGCTTCGTCGGCAGCATGGTCCCCGTGACGGTTGGGCTTATAGTTGCGGCGCATATGCTCATCTACCGCACTCGGCAAAGGGACCAGACAAGCTTCCGACTGCTGGCGGCTTGGTGGGTGTCTCTCTATTTCCTGCCCATGATGAAGACCTATGGTCTATAAGACTCATCCAATCCCATAGTGACGACGGGTTCTGATGCAACCTACGTTGAAAACGCACAGCGTTATCTAATTAACAGCTACTGTACTGTAGTTGTTTGTGTACTTCTTTTGGTTAGGTTGTGTTTATCGTGAGAGTTGGGTCATGGAGTATACTTCGGACCCGTCTCAAGCAACATGTAGGGAAAGAAGGAAAGAAAAGATGGGATGGTGGAATAGCATAGATGGGTGTAAAAGCTTGTGAAACAATATCTAGAATTAATATGGCATTAGTTGGAACTGTTGCTGCGATACTCCCTGGGCCACATTCCGTCCGCTTCGAGGAACCAGCGGTTGCATTTTCCGTGAGAGACTGACTGGTAAAGGATATATATGTTGCGCTCTACGATAGCCAAACTTGATCAAGACAAAAAATTCACATCCTTACTTACTGAGTGAGTGAGACCGGAGGGTTCGTTCGGCAATGGAAAAGGGCAAAAACAGGAATCCCCGAAACCTGGATCG